>FMBT01000254.1:0-60908 GCA_900095095.1 Fragilariopsis cylindrus CCMP1102
TAGTCTTTAGGTTTATTTTATGATTTTTAAGAACAAAAAATTGATATAATAACTAATAATTGATGTACTTCCTCCGGTGAGCGCTAATTTATTCTGGAGTATTGGTCGTTAAAGTTCACGACACAAAGGACGGGTTTTTAGGGAAAGAATTAAAATAAATTAATTAAAATTGAAAGCGTTCACTTGAATTCACTTCAATCTCCTTCCTTTGTCGCTTGAAATTTAACCCGAAAAACTCTGCAGTAAATTAGCGCTACCCGGAGGAAGTATTCTCGACTGGATTTAATCACGGACTATAATATACAGTAGAGGTAATACTATATTTGTGAATGGAAATATAATTTCGTCATGATGTACAATTAATTATTGCTACTAGTACTATTATTGGTAACATATGTTTCACGTATAGCTTCTACGTGTACTGCTACAGCAATCAGGTACAAAAAAAGATAAAAGCCAAATAGTTACTATTCAGCAATTCCAAATTCTTTGAAACCTTCTGGCGGTTTAAAGTTATTTTTCTTGATTTGTTCCATGAAATATTTTGACGGCCCGTCGTCAAAATTCTCTAGTATGGCTTGGAAGTTGCTTTGAGCAACGTCCCAGTTCTTGCTGTAAAACGCTTGTAGACCCGAGTTGTATCTTTGAAAAAATGACCCTTGAACGTACTTTTCCCGAATTTTCTTCATGTCGGGGGATTGCCAGACGTTGTGAGAGTATAGGGCAGGGCCGGTTGGAAGTACGGGACTACTAGAAGTCTTTTGAATACTGGTTTTGTGCTCATCGGCACTAGTAGGTATATCATAGTTAGAATTTGCGCCGTTGTTAAGTTCAGAGGTTGGACTTGGACTGTTTGTCATTTGATTAGAATCATCGCCTCCAACAAGAATTTCGCGACCACTCTTGGTTGCACGAGGTGAAAATTTACGTCTATTTCGAAGTGTCAACTGTGACCGTCTTTTGTTT
The DNA here is from genome assembly GCA_900095095.1 of Fragilariopsis cylindrus CCMP1102. Lineage (NCBI taxonomy): Eukaryota > Bacillariophyta > Bacillariophyceae > Bacillariales > Bacillariaceae > Fragilariopsis > Fragilariopsis cylindrus. The sequence goes on from FMBT01000254.1 coordinate 967, forward strand.
GGTCTCGTTGTTCGTGAGGGAGCATCTGAAAAGTTGTCATCGCCAATCTTCGTGTCATTACGATTTGGGTAGGATCGGTGTATTGCATTCTCGTCCATGTCAAACGTAAATAGTTCCATCATATCACCACGCAACTCGTTATTATCCTCGTAGTATTCATCGTCGTTGTCAAGAAGCATGACTCGATCTACCTTTCTACATCGCCTTCGAGTGTTAGAGTGTAGGAGTCTATGGAAATCCCCCGACATCAGCACTTTCAAACCATACTTCTTCGTCGAAGATTCGAGAAATTCAGATCGTTCGACAGCCTCAGACACGTATGTTGCATCGATCTTTCGTTGGGAGCCAATGGCCCCTTGTACGGCTTTTCCTGCGTGCAAACCAAAACCCATCTGAACAACGCTTCCAGTACGGTCCTTCAACTTTGTTTTCAGTCTATATCTAGCTGTATCACTTAAAGGCTCCAGGAAGAAATTATCGTAAGTAAGGGAAATGCATATTTTAATAACCGACAAGCTGTGAAAATATATAAAGCACGGCATACAGAACAAAGGAAAACAAGTCAGTGATTGAGAACAAAGATAGCAAAATATACTATGATATTAAAGAGAACATAACATAACAACCAGAGACATGATTTGTTCTTGCTCAGACTAAACGTACAGTGCTTTGTCTGCCTGATTGGACTTCGCTTTCAAGGGACCGATGCTACTCTCATTCGATCCTTTATCATCCAACGACCAACTGAGTAGAAATGCATCTCCTATATTTTTGTTAGCAGCGCCACCAAAGCTATTGCAAATAGAATGAACAACGGCCGCAATTCGGTTGGTAAAGACAAAAACTTCTTCTTGTAATTGCTCTGTAGCGTCGGTGAACTGACGAATGTCGGAGAATAAAAAAATGCAAGAAACGGTCGACCCTTGTGAATTCAGAATCAGCATATTTTTGTTATGCCCCTTCTCTAAATTATTTGAATAATTTCTACTCCAGCAGATCCAAATCCGACTTTCATCAACGAGCCAATTCTTAAGATAGTGGACTTGAGAAAAGAAGTTTCCATGCCTTTTAGGACCTCACTTGACCATCTAGTATTATTACTAATTGCATCTTCGTCAAGGAGGAATTGTTTAAATTGCGGCGTCGACTGGTATCCAAGTGGATCCGATGATAACATCCCTAGAAGTCGGACCATACTTTCGACGGGAGTAATCACTAACAGAAAGACTGGACCAGAAAATGAAAGCACGCCAGCAAACCAGAAAATGATGATGTAAAATGTTGCAACGATTTCAACCACCGCTTCTTCTTTCACGGATCTCGAATTGTCAAATAAACCCCACGAATATATTTCGGAATTTTCTCTTATGGTAATATTCACAATGTCACGTTCCTAGGACTAGTGACATTTGAGAATACTATTTTTTACCATTTGCAGGCTTATATTTGTAAAGCGTAGGTACTGACGAGTTTCTAGCAGCATACAGAGCTCTTTCACGATATGCTGGGGTCATTGTTACGTGTGTAAAACTACCATTGTTTTCATTGGTGTTAATGATCCTTCCGTATATGTGCATAACACACACACGACAAGAACAAGTAAAGTACCGATAGCGACACGTTGTCCAGTCGCTACTCTCATGTCGCTTCCAACCTGTGACTCTAGACCTTTTCCAGCTCGACTTTGAAATCGAGACTTGGGCGCAAACTCTCCCGAACGTTTTTCACTGGCGTTTATCTGAGTAAACGAAGCTAAGGTAGATTTCGTTCTCACCTTATCATGAGGTAGATTTGCACGATTAGATCGAATAGACGTAGCTAATTGGGTTGGGTCAGCCTATTGAATAAGTGACAAGAAAGAAGAATCTTAGTGATTGAAACAGAAAAGTAATAAATCGAGATACCGTTTTTAGCTCTCTACTAGCTAGAGCGCACTTTGTACTTACAATATCTCCCCATTCACCGTCGAACTCAAATCGTACATGATTTCTCCACGCCCTTTGGATTTTGATGACAGCCTCGCGTTTGCTAGCCAGTTTTCTATCTTTCCCTAATACAACGAATGCCAATTTATCCCATACACCTTCAAGTCTTAGATTTCCTCTCTCTCGTTTTTTGCAAGCTTTCTCTTCCGCTTCGGTACTAACTATTTGAGTGCCTTCGATCGATTGTCGTTCCCCACTAGCTGGAGTAAGGTTTTCCTCATCTTCTTCAGTAACACCAGATAATGATTCGTGAAGTTTCATCTTCCAAAGGTAGTAATACTGACATGGATCCATTTTTACTAACAATCTGCAAAACAGGAACCAGTTGATTTTGTTGCTAACACCAACGACAGCACGGGATTGAACGAACCGTGCACATCGTGCTGTCCTCATAATCACTACTAATACGTCGAATTCAAGACCATTTGGAGCCAAACGTCTGAATTGGTGATATTTGGATTCTGCAGGGTTCTGGTTCCAAGTTGAGAAAAAGAAATAGACAACATTGAATGTGGCGTCGATTGGCATACTGTAAGTATTATTATTGCAATACACAACTTATTGTTTTTTCTTAATATCATTTCATTTTACTTCTCGTCTTCATGTAGTAGAAGAATAGGAAGTACGAGCTTTCGAACTTACCAAAATCCATCATTTATCCCAAATTCGTCGGTAATCGTATCATATCTCACTTTATTGATGAATGATAAATCATATAATATTGATGCAGTAGAGACCGCATCGCACCAAAACAAAAAACTTCCAATAGCAAAAGTTAAGTCCGATCCATCACCTTTATTATTGCTAATACGAGCAGTTGCCGTTGTACTAGTTGAACTAAGTCTATCTTTTCTTCCTTTACACAACGTGAACATAAAATAATCGTATTCGGTGATACATCGTGTTGTCATATCCGTGAGGAAAAATACTAGCATTAAACTACGCAATACATCAAAGATTAAGTCGCCCCGGTCTTCTATATCAACGTTCAAACTTTGAGCGGCTGGTCCGAACAAAAGAAGGATAGAAAAAAGAATATGAATGATTGTCCATATTGTTGTTTTAGTTACATTGTAAAATATAGTTAACCATTTGGACGATTTTCTTCGTTGACGTAACACCCACAAAAGAAACCATTGCAACTTCTATCACTATTATTTGTGCTACTAAAGTGGTCAGATGATGACAAATTTCGTCCATTGTTACTTGTACAACAACAGCGACAGCATGTCCAATTCCATAAACAACTGCAGCAACCACTTCCTCCTCTGACGCTGCTATGATCAATACTCGCGGTAGTATTTCGAGAAGAATTCGTAGCAGAACCAGAATAAATATTAATACCGTTTCCGTTTCCGTCCAGTGGATTGTTGTAATTTTGTGTGGAATTGTATGTGTGGTGGGAACTTCCTCCCATATCGGAAGCGTAATTCGTGTAGCCACCACCACTACCTATGGCACTAGATCGATTTTTTCTAGATCCCATTTTCTATTGTTGTTGTTGTTTTCGAAAATATTTTTTGTGTTCAATAAAATAATGTACTATCGGTATAGTAATCCGTATTCAGTATCTTCAAATCTTTACGTCGATTTAACAACAATGCACGTGTAAAAAGAAGTATTCTTTATTTCATGACATGAACGATGTTCGCGAGGAAACAAAAAATTGAGCAGATATGCTTAGATTTGCCTTTCCCCCTATTAATTGTAGTAACGTTTATAACGTTACATTTTTACATTTAGTTTTCTTTCACGTGTTGTTGTTTTGTATCTGAATAGCAATAGACAACAGCAACAGACACCAGCAATCAATCCATCAAATGATGGACTGAATCGACAATTACAAACAGTCAACGTCGAGATTACTTTGAGAGATACATATCTAGCTAGCTCTAGTAGTAGTTCGTAAAAAGTAAGTGAATGTGGATAAAACTGATTGTTCTATAATAATTAATACGAATACATACATATCAGATACCAATTCTTCTTGTGAGTACTAACAATATATATGGGGGTATTAAATTAATTAACCCTACCTTTGTAATATCATCATAAAAAGTATTCTATCTATATATTCTATTTACATCATCATCGTCATCATGTTATCTGCAACAACAGATGGATCATCAGGATCACAACACGGACAACCAGGTTTACGAATACCAGGTGCGTGTTCTCGATCAAATAAACTCGAGATGTTACTTCTACTTTGATTTAATGCCTGATGGATTGCACGTTGATGCTTAGGAGGTTGTCCTCGTATACTAGTAGTACTTCCACTACCACCGGATTTATTATTATTATTATTATCTTTAGAAGCAGTTGTCGCTGTAGTTGTAGCTGCAACAGTAGCAGAATTACCATTGTCATCATCCATCATACGACGAATAACAATATTACCTGTTGAGGGAATAATACTTACTTTGGGTTGTTGTTGTTGTTGCTGCTGTTTCTTATCTTTTATTTCGTCGTCGACGCCGTTCATCGAATGATCTGTAGATGACGATTCGTCTTTCTTTTCCTCTTCGGTAATTCCATCATCATTAACAGACTTATTATTCGTATTATTGTTGGAAATAAGAAACGGTTCTCCCTCTATAGGTGGTTTGCATCCGCTAGCTATATAATCCTGTAAGCATGATTGTAAAAAGCTTGCCATTATCGTTCTGTCCTTAACGGCTGACTCGTCGTTTGTATCATCACCAAATAATTGTGTAATTTGTCCAATCATTACATCTCTTGCGTACATACAACTTTTTCCATTGTACGTGTCCCTCCCTCAAATGCAGGTGGGAGTGAATCTAATATATCATCGTCAGTAACATCAGCCATTGGTTTTAATATTTTAGTTTTATATGATCCTCCAATGCTTTCTGGTAAACCAGGAATAAGTTCATTGTCACCACATTTTGGAAAAACGATTATAACAGCCGTTTCTAATGGGACACATCCAGGAGCCTTACATGCAACCTGCATGACCATAACTGTTGTACCCATATCAAGTGCTTCTTCAGGCATCATCTTTTCGATTCGGTCAACAATCCGACGCTTATGCTTTCGAAGGATTAAATTCTCGTTGGCGGAAAACATTTTATTACTATTATTATTACTAGTCGTATTTAGAATTTTGCTTCAATTTCCCCGTCTCTCTTCACTCTGAGATACGAATTTATTCAAAATAATATGGTGGGTTGGTACTAGTATTGGAGTATTCGGAAGATTATTTAAACCGTTTGCTGATTCTATGGGGTCTTTATGTTAGGCCTATCATGTCGCATTCCTTCGCTTGAAATCATCTCTTTTTTCGCTCGTAAAGTGACGATAATTTTGAGGTCGCCTGCACGCCGTCGTTACTTTGAACTTAAATAGTCCCAATAATATCAAATCGACGGACCAGCATAAAAGAAATTAATAAGATCTCAAAAATCTTTTTGTCATGCTGATGTGTCGACTCATGATAAGTGTGTCATGTTGTCATGTTGTCATCAATTCATATTCATCCTACATTTTATATTGTCAATTAGTAACCAGTTATCAGAGAATTCTTGACTATCTTATTGCGATACCATAATACAACAATCAGATTGACTTAGCGACTATGAAAATCTTCTCTAATCTGCTAGCCGCGTTGTTATTGGTCGCGCACCATCATCAACAAACGACGAATGCTCTTATCTTAAAATCCGATGGAACAAAACGACCTTCATCTACTACCAATGCAGTAAATACTATCACCGAAGTTAATGATATAAATCGACGCACATCATTCACTAGAGTAGCTACTACGATAGCTGCAGGCGTCGCAGCAGGAGGATCTCTTTTCGGATCGTCTATTCCTGTTGCTATGGCTGCTACTAATAATGGCAGTAGTAAGGGTGCAGAAGCGTTCGTTGGTACATACACTGATCCAATTAATCATCCGGGTGGGAAACGAACGATTAAACTGTTAGATGGACAAAAAGTTGGAATTATCAATTGGCTGAAGTGTTAGTGTAGTTTTCATTTATCTCAGTAGTATCATTAATGATGCTCTGCTCTGCTCTGCTTGTCGACAACACGACGACAACGTTTTCACTTTATATATTTTTCTAAAAATTTGTGATTGTTTTTTTTGTTTGTTTGTTTTCATACGTATGCATGCATGCTTTTTAATTAGGTGGAGGAAGAGGTGAACCAGAAGTTATGTCCTCCCAGCTATTGTTATCGGAGATAGTACCATCATTATTGATTTCTCACCAAAGGGTGGACCAAGAGATTTTACTGGAGTTCTGGACAAAGGTGATATTAAATTTTGAGAGATGGTAATCGTTGGCCAAGACAGTAATAATAATGTATACGCCGCTAGTGTTTCTTTCTCACGAAATGATGTTATACACCATTATATTATAATGAAGACAATACAATTATATATACCTGAAGTTGCAGGTACAGTTAGCTACAACGCTAGCTAGCTAGAGCTTAAAAAAAGCGACACAACTTTAAGTAATCATAAACATGCTATATAAAGTTAAGTACTTATTTATTTATATATGTATATATATATATATATATATATATTATTGATAGATTTTAATATGTATATATATCTATTATGATAGTAATGGAGTTTCTCTTCCCCGTGAATAAGCGGTCGTCGTCTCAATATAACTCAACACACACCCGATGGTAGGTAATTAATTTTTCAAATTATTTCATATCAACAAGCTCAAAATTATCTTCATTGTTGACACTCATTTCGTTGGTCGCTTTCTTTATTAGTAATTGCGGTAGCACGTTCTAAAAGGTTAAATTTATAACCATCGAGAACGCCCTCGCTACTGTTGATTGATTGATGCTGATCTATTTTAATGAAGCACTTACTATATTCTAACAAGGTGTCTAGTAATAACTGCTAAATGTTAATGATTAATAAAGTTGGTAGCTAGTAGAAATCTTGTAATGGCCACAGGGGATAGAGGGTGGAGGAAACTTGTAATTTTATCATTATTTTTTATTACGTCATCGGAGGAGACGATTTTCCGATATTTCGCTTCAATTTTTTGAATCCAACGGTGATGGCTCATAATCGTCATCGGCGAAAGGGAAAAAAAGACAAATTATTCGAATTTTAATACACACATCAACACAAAACACAAAAGATATCCTATATAATCAATCGAACACAATAAGAACGCTACCAGCAATATGAAGATCCTACGTTCGGCTGGAGTAGAGTCATATATCGTATTCGTGGTTACGATTCTGTCATTATTGCAACCCCAATTTTTGTATTCCTTCGGTTTTCAGCAGACCAGAAATAATCAAGCACACCCATTAACATCATCATCATCACCATCATCATCATCATCGCCAACAGTAAGCATACCGAAATATGATGGTGGCAGGAGTGATGATGATAGCCAAGTTCAACAGTCATCGCTGATACCAAAATGTGATGGCGACAAGAATGACGATTATAAGCAGATTCAACACTCATCATCGATATCATCAATGTCTCGACGCAAGGCAATGTTTTCCTCCGCTACAACAACGACTGCCGCCGTATTACAGTGTCTATTGATCGGGGGAGGAGTGACAACAAATACGATTGGGAGCATTGCTTACGCCACCGATTCAACCGATTTTCCCACGTCGGCGGGACGAAGAGGATGTATCACTAATACTAACCCCTCACGTACAATTGTCACATGCAGAGGAGATATGCAGTCCAATAATCCTGATGGTAGACTCTCAAAAGTGTCTGCCACAGAGAATGGTGTATCAACCTCATCGGTCAAAAATCCTAGTCGATTCAGTCCTCCTTGGTCGTACCTCACAGAGACACAGGATGCTAAACGGGCCTGGAAATCACTTCAATCTGCAGTACTAAACGTAGATCAAAGCTGTCAAATCATTGAACTAACAGACAATTATTTACACGCTATTGTTCCGACGACGTCACCACCCGGCATCGAGGGTGTGGATGATTTAGAATTTCTAATCCGTCCAGATGATAATGTCATTCTATATCGATCTGCAAGTAGAACATCTGTTTTCGTTTACCCATTAACGCAACCTGTGAGCGATAATAATTCTAATTTAAAACGGCTACAAAAAATCCGACAGTCTCTCGGGTGGGAAGAGCTAGGATATCAACAGCAAGGATCGCAGCGTATTTAATTGCAATATAGTCATATATAAATCAAATGTTATGTATGGTAGACTATATATAAAAATACTACAGGTATACAACGACCAACGAGTTCGCAGGAAAACGTTTTGTCACATCGTATAATGCTGAATAAATAAAATGATTGATTCTAGTAAAAAGACGATAGTGTTTGATATTATTTCTTCCTAGAACGAAACATGTTTACAGCCATTTGCTATGATAATTGAAATATGTAGACACAGTTATATCTTGCTATATCCATGTAGCATATCTTAAAAAGTCCGCTATTAATTTTAGCAATCAACTTTGTTGCTCTAATAGGGCTTTGTGATTGATGATTAGGGGGCATTTCTTCCTTTTTAAGAATATAGAAGAACGACTAGAAGTATTTCTTACTAATATTGCATCACTTCTATGCATGTCATCCAACCGAGACAGTCCTAGTAACTAATATACTGCTACCTTGTTACTTAGTATTTCTTTTTTAACATAGTTAGGTTGACGGAAGGACGAGTAAGATATCATGACTTTTAGAAAATTAAAAAAAAGTAACATTTAAAGATTTAAAATATGAATACTGTTTGACGATGGAGACGAAACGGAGAAGGACTAGATCGAAGCGAGGAATAAGCATTGGTACCGTATAGAGATCAATGACGACTGTATGCGGTGGAAAAGGCGTTGATGGAAAAGATTACATAGAAGAGTGAAGTCAAGTGATAGTGTGAGTGTGAGAGCAAAAACAAGTTAACGGTATCAATATTATCATGGCCGTTGATACATTGCATACAGCAAGAGGTGGTAACGCTGGTGAAGACTTATCATCGACGAGAATTTTTGGGTGCGATAAGGTTGTTTTCGGTACTTTCATAGTTTCGGTCGTTGCTTTGCTATTACCAACGCTTCTTCTGTTTCGTTCGAAGGTATATCCGTTTTCACATCGACGACCGACAACAACGACAACGACATCTTCCTCGTCGTTTACACCAACATCATCCGAGTCGCACTTAGTCGTTCCCTTTATATTTCTACGTGATTCCACTAATAGCAGTAGTCAAAAGCCGCTCGAGCACACACTTCGATCAGCATTTATGGGATACCAACGAGAATGTTCGAATGCAATGACTGGATTGAGTAAAATGCTTGAGATGGCTCTGGTTTCTGAAAGTGATAGGAATTTTCATAATAGTATCGGCAGTAATAAGAAAAAACAACAATGCGAAACATCAGAAACTACTATTATCGACGAAGATTGAACGACGTATCCAACAAACGGCCGCGTGTATTGAACACGATGAGGATATCTTGAAACAACTTCTTGGGAATTTTTCGTACGTATTGGCATTGCCTGATAAGCCTTATAATAATGAGATAGTAGAACCACAAGAAGATGATGTCAATGATATTAAACGGAACAATGATGTTATACAAGAAGGGAGAAGCACGCTGTTCCATTTATCTGACCCTAGAGTGAAAGTGATGAATGAATCGGATTCTTACAATTCAGCCACACAAATTTGGGCACATCTGGTAAGGGACTGGACTACCGAAGGACAGAAGATTCGACATGTCATCTACGATTGGTGCTATGACCAAATGGAAATTTATAGTTCTAAATCCGGTAGTAGCGTATTAGTACTTGGAGCTGGTATGGGAAGGTTGGCTTATGATCTATCCCAAAGAGGTTATCACGTTGAAGCGAATGAATTGTCTCCTTCAATGGCAGCAGCGGCCTCATCCATTCTACGCAACGAAACCAAAGGAATATTGCATCCATACGTACTCGATGCGATGTCGAACGAAGTTGATTCTAAACGACGATTTGGCTCTGTCAGTTTTCCTGACACATCCATTAATGGAATTTTTGACGTCCGTGGCTCTTTGTCGTATACGGTGGGTAGTTTTGTTGGAGAAAATGATGACTACTACCAACGTCAAAGAGCGGGTCACTTTGATGCCGTGGTAAGTTCAACTGTGACTATTCACACACAGCTCGAGAAGTTGCTGTTGCTCAATATAATACATATATATATATATATATATATGTATATATATATATATATATATAAATACTAATTTTATTTCTTTCGTGATTTTTTCTTCATTGTCCCCCGATACTTCATTCGATCGGTTCTGTCATAGGTGACATGTTTCTTCATTGATACTGCTACCAATATTTATGAATACTTGGATACCATTAAAAAATTGCTCAAACCGGAGACCGGTGTTTGGATTAATGTAGGTCCAGTGCAATGGCATAATAATGCAGTCTTACGTCCATCAGTTGACGAGCTACGAGACTTGATTGAATCTTACGGCTGGTCCATCCGCGTCTGGTCCATCGATAACACGGCGATCCCCTACCGAGACGAGAGCGATGCACACGTTGCAGCACGGACGACAAGCTATGAAGGGTACCGTCCATTACGATTCGTGGCGATTCGGTCGAAATAATGGGAATATTGATGCTATATGACGAATAGATAGAGAACAAATAGATAGACAATCTCGAGTGTTTTATTTTAATGTTTCGATCATTATATAAAAATGCATATTACATGGAAATGATAACCTGCATTTTGGTCACACCATCAGCGGGGAACATAACGTTTCGCTCTCGTTGTTTGTATAACTACTAACGTCACATATTATTCAGCTTAAAGGACTCGATCAAATCAATAATTAATACCCACGTCGGGAATTTTCTCGTACGATGTTTTGTTCGACTTATTCTTCCGGGAACCAATGAATAAACCAGCGGCAAAACATGAAATGGCAATAAATACAATCGGTAAAGTATTGCCAAACATGTTCAACTGGTGGGATGATTCATCACTTGATTGTAGGATTTCATCAAAGTTGATTTTTGGGAGTATCATATCGGTATAAGGGAGGTTGCTGGTTAACCGATTTATCATGTCAAGTGCAGGAATCGGTACATTGTATGGCACTAGATGCCCAGAATTCAAAACCAATAACATATCCAAATTTTTGTACGTCTTAACATAACCAGAAACATCTCCATCGACCATCCATAAATATCGATCAGCATCCAACCAATCATTTTTTCCGGACCAATTCATACCATTCAATACCTCTTCTGCGCCTTGTAGATTGACCGAAATATCTCTATCCCCCGCATAAATTAGAACACGAATCCCTGCATCGTCTAATAGATCCGCGATATATGGTGCCACCGATACTGGTTCATCATGTGCCAATAGTATCTGTCCAGGTAATAACGGTTCCTCCTTTAATCGTCGTCGTCGTCGTCCTGCTCCGGGAATACAACCAAGCCAAGAATCTACACTTTCGCTTTCGAAATGCATCTCCTTTCTCACCGTGGGGTTATTGAAAAATTTCGATGTTGCTGTAACAGGCGTATTTAATACCGGATAATTGTCCCCTAAATACAGTGAAAAAGCATGAAAATAACGCCGGTGATGAAATAAAAGAAGGGCCATTAGTCACATAAACAAGTGTTGTTCTTGGGAATACTGTACGACAATTAATTTGATGAATTAATCAACCAATCAATCAATCAATCAATCAATCAATCAATCAATCATTGAGAAGAGCAACTATATATATATATATATATATATATATGTACAACTTACAAGTTGTAATATCGTATTGATTTGGAGCGTAGTGATCACTTTTAGGAAATACACTCTCCCCTGACAACTCCATGACATTTCCGATTACAGCGCACTCATCCGGAGTGGTGAAGTCATGAAAGGGAGCCTTCATGTGCACTTTCCTTACGCATCTGTCCCAAACTTTCCAAAGTTTATCTTTAGTGGGAGAGTCAATCATACCATGCCAATATGCATAATCGATAACGGCAGGACCTTGAGTCTCAACATCAATCCAACCATTCCCAATGGCAATCCCCGATAGGTTGATATTTTTCATACCTTTCTTATTCTGCTGATGAATATAATGAGCAATAGATGGAACATACATCCCAGCGTATGATTCACCCACAATATACAATGGTTTGTCATTCATTTCAGGAAATGTTCTATAAAAGTTCACAAGAAAGTTGTAAAAATCACGAGAAAGATCAGCCTCAGAATCGACCATTGGTCCAAAACTAAAACCTGTACCTGTTGGTTGCTCCACGAAGAGAAGGTTGGTAGCCTTTGTCCAAGAGTAATCATTTGGTTCAAAAGATTGATCTGCTCTTGTACGATCATGCCCAGCTGGAAAATGTGGAGTTGTTACTGGACCCATTTCCATGAATAGTCCTGCTGCATACGAGGAGCATCCCGGTCCACCGTTCAGCCACAGTGTTAACGTATCTTTGGTTTCGTCAGGATTGAAAAGCCAAAACGATAGTTTTCCTCTTGGTGCATCGACATCCACGTCAATGGGCAAAAGCCCTGAATACATCGTCCCATTGAAGCCTCTCTTGAATGCAGGTTCGACTTCCTCAATTTTCTCTTTGTTCACTAAGAAATCCGAAGAATCGAAGCAACTTCCATCGTGAACGACGAATGTTACGAACGTAGTAAGGGATAGGAAAAAGCTATTAGTTTTCATTATTATTTCGGGGCGAAGTAGTGTTGATTAAATTTTCTATTTATATTCTTCAGATTAAGAGGAGGAATGAAAGATACCGATTTCCTCTATCACTTCTCGACAAGCAACAATCCAACTCCGACTCAATCACAACTGTTGTATAAGTATAATATTGGTGTGTTCAAAGTTTCGAAGTTCAAATTGTGGCACCTGATCCTTGTGTTCGTTTACTGCCGCGTGAGATCCGTAATAACAATTAATTGGCAAGACCCATCGCTATTACATCGTATGATTTTGAAAAAGATGATGTCATGAATTTGATGGAAATTCTACGGCTGCCGTTAACTAAATAAAGCCGAACATTACGTACGAACTTCATTCGTGCATCATGGCGCGACGCGCATTCATTATTCGACTACAGTATTGTCTAATAAAAAGATACACTGCTGTGAGAAGAACTACTAGTATTGATCGACTAGTATCATTATAGCTGTGTATGGTGATGGCGTAAGGACGCTAATAAGAGGGGTTGCATGGATTCTACAAAATTGAAAAAGAATCGACTACAGTATACGATTTGAGCAAAATGTGTATTTTAACCTCGCTCATTTTACTACAGTAGTATAGCTACTGCTACTACTAATGTGTTTCTCCCGCTGGCTGCTGCTGGCTAAAGAAGATCTTCGTGTGCAAAGTGCAAAGTAATGCGCCATGGTGACTATACCTTCGACAATAATAATACCTGGTCACGAAAAGAATCAGAAGCATGTGACAGTGAAGCGACGGCATTGATACGTCCCACTACCGGTAAAATAGAAGAAGCTGGTGCAACAGCATCGACGACATCAAAGTCGAATCGATCGATTTCATCATCGTGGCAGCATTATATTCCAACGAAGATACTACTTGGTATTCCTACTACTTTTATGATTCTGGCTGGAATTGCAATCGCTCTTCTTGTTCCAAAATCACGCTACGAACTGGAAGAATCTAGTATCACATCGAAAGAAGAGACAATATTATCTCGTCATAGTAATTATCATCGATTTCCAGAAGATTTTGTGTGGGGTACTGCTACATCCAGCTACCAGGTTGAAGGAGCGACTCACGAAGGAGGACGGGGAGTATCAATATGGGATTCCTATAGTAAGGAAAAAGGGAAGATTGCTGATGGAAGTAATGGTGATGTAGCATGTGATCATTACAATCGGATGGAGGAGGATGTTCAATTGATAAAAAGTCTTGGACTCAAAGCCTACCGTTTTTCTATTGCTTGGCCTCGGATATTTCCAAATGGTAAAGGAGAAGAACCAAATATTGAGGGTATCGACTTTTATAATCGACTTATTGATGAACTTCTGAAGAATGACATCGAACCATGGGCTACTTTATACCATTGGGATTTACCACAGTCCCTTCAAGACGAATACGGAGGTTGGCAAAGTTCCAATATTGTTGATGACTTTGGTATGTATGCTTGTGTTTGCTTCGATGCTTTTGGTGACCGAGTAAAAAATTGGATAACCCTGAACGAATCCTGGACTGTGGCAGTACAAGCATATGAGGATGGTACAAAAGCTCCAGGAATAGTGACCAATCCACAATATGAAGTATACATAGCAGCTCATCATTTACTCTTGGCACATGCTAGGGCAGCACGTATCTATAGAGAAAATTATTTCGAAAATCAAAAGGGGAAAATTGGTATCTCAAATTGTGGTGACTTTCGCTATCCTCTCAATCCAGAATCAAATGAAGACCAAGATGCTGCAGAACGAGCGATGATATTTCAATATGGCTGGTTAACCGATCCACTAGTTTTTGGAGACTATCCTGCTGAAATGCGTGTCAGATTAGGAAACCGACTACCACAATTCACGGATGCACAGCAGGAAGAAATGAAGATGTCAATAGACTTCATGGGTTTAAATCACTATTCGACATTATATGCATCCGCTAGGAAAGATAAATTAGCTTATGACGGTTATTGGGCTGATATGGATGTTGAATTCTCGAGTGATCCATCATGGCGGAAAAACTATATGGGCTGGAGTACAAATCCAGATGGATGCAGAGAATTGTTGCGTTGGATATCTAGACGGTATGGTGACATACCTATAGTTATTACAGAGAATGGCACATCCGAAGATGATTATAATCTAGAAGTTGCAAAGCAAGATGAAGGCCGACGAGAATACTTTGAGCAATACATTCGAGCTTGTGGAGAAGCAATTGATTTAGGGGTCAAATTAGAAGGATACTTTGCCTGGTCTCTCATGGACAACTTTGAATGGGAATATGGTTACACAAGAAGATTCGGTCTTTGCTATGTCGATTTTGAGACTTTAGAAAGAACTCCAAAATTATCAGCACTTTCGTACAAGAAAATCGTCGAAGCTAATGGATCTAACCTGCTAAAAACCTCATCATTGCATTCATCCTAGGTAAAGAGTTAAGATGAGACTCGCGTGATTCGTGTTAGCAACCATATGCGACGTGCTGCTCTTTTTCTTAATAGACAGCAGGTATATAACTATTGTAGATAGACTGTTTCAATTAATAGAAAGGATTTGAATCAAGCAAAATTTAAATGACCAAGACCAAACATAACACTATAAAGAATTTTGGATAATAAGACTATATGATTTACAGACTGATTCATTCAATTATACTCACTAAGATCATATTATCAGCTATTTCTGGGCACTAGCTAGAGATTTAATCAGCTCTTAAAATACTTCCCAAATAATAACAATACTTGCTCACTTGCTTATGACCTGGAAGGAAACAGATGCTTCCAAAAAACACCGCCACAGCATTTGAAGAAATATGATAGACAAGATCAAATCATTCACGGATAGTGTCATACTTTGTTGTGAGAGTAATACGCAAGTCACTAATAGTGAACGAACATGTATGCTGGATGGATAATTATTGTACTATAATCTACAATAGCGAGCATTGCAAGCATTCCACTCTATAAATAATATTAGCTTTCACCGTGTAAGACGACTAGTACTTACGAATCCTCGCATGCCTAAGACTTAATTATCTTAACGATTTATAAATAAGTGTTCTAAACACTTATTTTCTTTCTCTTGTTCGGTTTTTGCTGGCAATTATTGTGACTACTTCTACTGTAGGAGTCACGACTTCAGCACTCTTTGATTAGAGGCATTTTCCGAAGTGACCTTGCTTGGCTGTACACAAAACATTTTCTTTGGTCGTCGCGCTAGCAACAATTAACCCTGATTCCTGTAATAATGAACACGACTGAATTAATTCAAGGTTTCAGGGCATATTATTAAACGGAAACCAAAATTCATTTAATAGAAGTGAGGCTATAATGTTGAATTTACGATTTTTTAATGCCTCACAAAATTTATGTTGGCATAATTTATTTAATATACTTTTTCAATTTCTTACTCTTTTTGAAATGCCGTTCACAACATTAATGAGGAAAGTCCCAACATGTGCATATATATGTTGAATATATTATAGTAGTCCTATACTAACAAGTACATCGTGATATTTTAAACTTTGTTAATTTATTTCTATTGTTCGATTTCTTCGTCACATTTCACATTCACATTATTTCACTGTTCACATAAAAAAAATTACAATCGTCATTAAAATTCGAATTCCAGCTGCTCAATCAAACACCAATCCTCTATCATGACAAAAACTATGACGCATCTTGACAAAGCTAGACAGTGTTCAGACGGAGAACATCCTAAGGTTACTGACATGAAAGTGGAAGGATCAATGATGAAGGGACCATATATCCATCTAGACCACCTTTCACCTGGAAAACGATCTGAAATTCGCATTCACTTACAGTGATAATTTTTCTGTTGGTAGTAGCGTCTGCAGTGGCCTAAGAAATGGTTTGGATTCTTCTTAGCATCGTTATCGTTAAGTCTCGACGATACATACCAAGACCATTCGATGGAAGGGAGCTCTAGTAGCAGTGACGAAGAGTCATTCGCAGATCGAAGAGAAGAAACGCCAAGCTGGAGACTACCACCCAATGAAAGCAAAGCCGACTGGACTATGACATTCAAAGTGTTCCAGAGGGCTTATTACACAATATCATGTTCACAAGACAGTACTCGTAAATAATGGGCACAGAAATGCTGTATTTTTTGAAAAGCTCTTCAACCATACCGATATCATAGACCCTACTAGTCAATAAAAGTCCACGAAGATGCCGCAAAGCTAATACCATATATGCTTGATTACATGTATGCAATTGACGGTCAACTGACGTATCCAGTGAATCAGCTGTCGGTCTACGTCATCTTCTCAATTCTTTGGGATAAGAGCTCTGGCTAAACGAGTTGGATGCTTTATAAACGAAGACATTTCATTAGATAATATCGGTATCTATTTAGAGACTACAGCTGCCTTCGACGACCTTCAGACTGCGAAGGCCTGCGCCGATCGTTGCGCGGTAGAAGTAGAGAACATCGATCCATCATCTCCCTACTATCTGAGATGGATCCAAGTTTTATTCTGGACATCGTCTCAAGTCCAAAGTTTAATCGAAAGAAACATAGTAGGCATATGAGTCATATCATTGCCGTTTATTTCATCAAGCATATTGGAACCATCGACGGAAGCGTATTCGAAGAATTAACTAGTATAGAGTATCTACCATCTATTGACGAGCATGCAGCGTTTCCATTGCTTATGATAGAAGCCAGACTGGTTAGTGAGAGTGCAAACGAAAAAACTATTTGACATCGTTACAGAGACGGTGCATTAAAGGTATTCTCCCTTCGTTTAGGGGCTTGCACGATCACAGTATAAGTGATATATGCAAAAAGTCAAGACGAAAGGCTATGCACAAGATCCCCAAGAAAGTCCTGGTGGAAGTTTTAACGAAGCTATCTGTTTTTTAAATTTTGTTTATTTGTATATTAAAAATATGTTATTTGTACTGTATTTTCAATTTTCTTGTCGTTGTTTTTGTTTTTGTGACCAAAACATAGTCTGGATATACCAGTTTTTTCTTCTAGGACTTGACCCGTTGTATTAGTATTGAGTGGTATTCCAAATATGTTAATGTAGGATGATTATATGCAAAATTTCTTATATAATTTTCATATTATTATAAAAATTTAACCAAATGATTCATTTTGTTTTTCATTACGGGACATATACTTTTTTCTTGTACCTGATGTTGTTTTATCATTGCAGAATTAGTATTAAAAAACTATCTGTTAAATTAGAACATTCTAATGTACGGAAACGATATAATAAATCAGACCAATTGGATGCAGAATGGTACCAATCTTTAGGATCACGTCGTATATACAATAGAGTTGAATTCGGATAATATGTTTTTATATTTTCTAATGCATCAGTAAATAAGAATAGTTTACCACCAGTCATATCTTCCACATTACCAAATATTTTATATTCATTTAAATCACGACCAATTAAACCATCATCATTATTACTATTATTATTATCATTCACTTGATCACTTTTTTCTTCACTCGTATTAGATGATAATAATGGTCTATCAAATTTAACGTTATAACTCATAGTATCACCAATTAGTATCAAATATTTTTTGCTATTAATGCCATTAAAATGTCGTTTACTATGATATCTGCCACTAAGTTCATTTATATTGTAGTATCTTGCGAGGATTTCTGTTCTATTTACTTTTGTTGGATATTTATTATGCGCTGATAATAACAAAGGAGGTAGTAACGTTGTATTATCATTATTATTATTATCATCATTATTATTATCATTATCATTATCATTATTATTGTTATTTTGAACATCACCTAATCCACAATTAAAATAATCATGTATCGTTGATGTACCTGATTTTGGTAATGAAAGTATAAATATTGGTGTTGGTAATTTAAGATCATTTATTGATAGTCTTGTTTCAGGTGATAATAGTCTTATATAATGTCCAGTTTCATCTATAACTTTTTCTGAAAACCACTTCGTATGGTCATCTTCTTCTTCTTCGGGTGATGATGGTGATGATGGTGATGATGGTGATGATGGTGATGATGGTGATGATGGTGATGATGGTGATGATGGTGATGATGGTGATGATGGTGATGATGGTGATCCAATCGTCGTGGTCAGTTGTATGCCATAGTATTTCGATAAACTGACTTGTTCAGAGCCAATACTAAGCATTACCCATAACAATAATAGGCATGGCACAGAACAAATCAAACGCCATCTCCTATTACTATTACGTGTATTCATACTACTACTACTGCTACTACTAAAGAAAAATATTTTTGTCATCATTTTTATTCGCCCAGAAAATCCTCGTCGCTGCTCCGCCTGAGTTTGTGTTTGCGTTTGCGTTTGCGTTTGCTGCTGTTGTAGTAATTTCCCTACCCTATAAAAACCGTCTTCATGGTGCGCTTTCCCACACACACACATACACACACACAAATATAATATCGTTCTTCGAATTGAAAATTTTGAAGTTTTCATGATCGGAAAGTAGGCCCAATGTATTCGAGTCGAGTGAGTCGGTTTCGTTCTTCTGCACGTCAACCGTCTGTTTTCAATGGAAATTAAAAATAACGAAATTTGAAAATGGTAACAATACAACACTAGTACCACTTCGTACGATGACCCGTCTGCAAGCCAACCGCGAAATCGGTTAAAAACAGCCCTTCAAAATGTGAGCAATCTTTGAATGACTATAACTTTCGGGCTATTATGTCTAAGGTGGTAGGGATGTTAAGTAGCAGGTTCTACATTTAACAGAGATATGGATCGTATGCAAGGCTATCACCTTGGGCATATTTTTGCAAAAGTTATCCCCATACTTAGATTTTACTAAGTAACTCGTGTTGTAACGGATTTTCGTCCGTTTTTTTGGTGAGCAATAGTTGACCGCCGCGCGCGCATAAGCGGTATTTTGTTAAGCCTCAACTCGCTAACTTTCAACATAGAAACTAAATCATGCCCAAATTTTAATAAAAACTAAATCATGCCTAAATTTTACTAGTACTTGTTAGTCTAGTATATAATAACAACTTTAGCATCAAATATATACACCTAAAAAGTAATTTTTTTGGAAAATTAAAACATGAAGTTTACAATTGCCCTATGGGATGGAGAATTAGCATATTCCTTGGTCTTGTAAGCCTACTGGTATCTCACAATGTAGGCTCACATACAGCATGCACATCCTCTTATGGATATCTTGTTCAGGACACAAACAGGGTAGAACTTCCAGGAAAATGCTTCTTTTTGGTCAGCGGAGAGTTCCTCTACCTTACCATGTGTGTAACAAATATTGGTCTTAAAATATATGGAAGGCACTCCTTCAGTTCATGTACACATACCTGTACGCTGACCAGCCTGTAACGCACCATGTTACTAGTTAATTTGATACGGCTATTATTTTTGCTACAACAACTTTTTTTGGAAAAATAAAACCATGGAACCCATTATATGCTTAATATTTATATGTATGCAAGACAGTGGGTACATCCAGGGGTTTACTTTCTTCTTCACGGAACAAAAACCAATAAATACCCTTTTTAGCTAAAATCCACTGAAAATAATTTTGCACGAGATGGGCATATGAACCAAATGCCCCAATGAATCGGCATTAGGTGGGTTAGTTTGTTTTATGAGTATTTGTGTGAAAATACTTGTCAAAATTTGTTTTGGAGCATAAATCAGCCCACAGTGATTATTTTAAGCACGGTCCTTGATTGTTTTTTATGAGATATTCTTGAAAACAGGGGTAAACTGCAATTACATCCAAAATAATGGTGGGTTGGGATGATGGTGGTTTCTATCCACAAGGAATAGTGTATGAGGACCTTACCTAACCCTCCTATCATTTTTTGTATGTGTGGTTGAAGAGAAATGTAGATTTAGCTGGGCAGGTATGCACTCAAATCAGTCCTATTTTGTAGCAAAATGCACCACAAACATTCTTGTTTGGAATGGTTAAAATGTAGAACTTTGTTTTCTTTGGGTGACCTAGCCTCCATATAGTGTATTAGGACCTTGCCTAACCCTCCTATCACTTTTTCATATGTGTGGTTGAAGAGAAATGTAGATTTGGCTGTGTTGCTATAATCTCACTGTGTATGGATGGCATGTTTATTTCTTATTTTATATATAGAAATAACAGTGACAACTACAAGCTGTATTAATTGATCTTAACAAAAGGAGTATGGAGATGTTGGTTGGTGTTTCAATGCATCAGCTCACTATCACACTCCTAACAATGTTGGTTGTGATATAGAATATGAGAAACATCCTGTTGGTTGTTGTTGCATTAAAATAAGCAGATACATGGTGTAGAACAACAAGTGCACACATATTACTTTCCTACAGTGGCTCTTGTTATTATCTTGTGCATGTGTGAAATGTGCTGACTATTTTTTAGGAAAAAAAAGTGGCATGGTAGCATCTATATACATAATATAAATCCTACATAAGCCTAACTACCCTCCTTGACCATTATTGGCAGAATGATACACGTAGAACAGCAGCTGCACA
This sequence comes from Fragilariopsis cylindrus CCMP1102, assembly GCA_900095095.1. Lineage (NCBI taxonomy): Eukaryota > Bacillariophyta > Bacillariophyceae > Bacillariales > Bacillariaceae > Fragilariopsis > Fragilariopsis cylindrus. Next base: position 22,150 of record FMBT01000254.1, read on the forward strand.
CATATTACTTTTGTACAGTTACTTTGGATGTTATCTTATGCATGTATTAGATCTTGTCGACTAATTATTTTGGAAAAAAAAAGTGATGGTAGCAACTATATATATGATATAACTAGCCCAAATTGATTTAAACTATGGAGATTATTTAGTTTTTTTAATCTTATTTGGAGATTATTTAGTTTTTATATTAATTAATAGTTCCACGCGGAGCCTTTTTTAAGCGTTTCGCTAGATCACCCGGCGCGAAAATTGAAAAAAATGATGACTGTTTGAGGGGTGTAACGGACCAAAGTGGTACTAGTGAAAGTAACAGTTCAGTCAATTGAGAACCTGTTCCTACAAGTTCAGAAGATCCTACTTACAGCAAAATAATAGACTGAGGATCCAAAATAAAATGCCGCCATCATCATCATCATCGCGATCATCAACATCATTGGCGTTGTCATCGTCGTCATCTACACCGACGACATCGACATCGATATCGACGACGATGTGTAATTTCTGTACAAAACAAAAACCTGCATTATTGATTCAATTACCTATCATTGGTAGAAAGAAACGTGCTGCGACGCCATATTGCTTAACCTGTTATTATACAACATCTGCTGTACGATTAGATAAAGAAAAATATGTTTCCATATTAGATAAGAAAGAACAAATGAAACAATTACCACATATACAACATTTATTTTCTGAATGTTATTTAGAATTACAACAGGAACTACAACAGGAATCTGTCCGGGCCTTTACGAAACAACAAAATAGTACAAATTATAAGAATGATCCGTTAGCAGCAATGTTAAATTTTTCATCGTCGTCATCATCATCATTATCATCATCCTCATTGTCGTCCAGTAAGGCGAAAGCAAGGAAAAGAAAGCAACAAACTACGATGAAGGGACCACCACCACTAGACAAAAGAGAGGGAAATATCAACGATGGAGGATTTATACGAAATATTAATGTTCCTGAACATTTAAAGAAAACACAAGAAGAACAACGTGAAATACAAAATCAACAATTGGCTAGAATGAATAATGCAGCATCTGCTGCAAGACGTGCAAGTAGAGTAAACACCATCACTAATACTACTACTAGTAGTAGTAGTAGTAAACGACGGAAGGGATCCGGAAAATCTATCTGGAATTTAGCAATGGATACGATCGGAATACAGGTAAATTATCTGCTGTCAGTGAAAGTTATAAGATGAGTGAGGCTGATAATGCACGTTTACTGAATAATAATATACTATGTACCTGTGGTGAAGATAAAGATATAAGAAGTTTTGGTAATATAACAAGTCGGAATGCAGATGTACGAAAGGGTGAGATATGGGGTACAGATAGAGATGAAGTTATTAATCGATATCAATGTAACAAATGTGGTAGAACTTGGAATGAAGAAGAGTAGTAGTAATAATAATAATAGTAATATTCATAATACTTGAAGCAACATAATAATGTTAATAATGTTAATAATAATAGATTATCAAATTATTCTATTCGATATATATTATAGTATTTCATTAGGAAACTTTCTTCACCTCTCCATTTGAAATATCACCACCATCGTCGCACTGCTCATGCTGCTGCTGCTGCTGCTTCTTTGTGCTTCGAATTTTCAGTATTTCATTAAGACTTCTAGCAAAATTAACATCATTCGTTCCTTCTTCATCTATAACCCAAAACATAAAACCTCGAGGAGTTAAATTGATATCCATATCCATACTATCCGATAATAAGCTTTTATAGGCAACATTAATCTGTAATGGATCAAAATACACTACTTTGTCATCATCTGACACACCCCAACCATTTGCAAATCCGAATACAAGTTTCGACAATGGAAATGTAACTTGACGACTTGAATAATTTAATAATGGATCTTGATCAAAATCAACAAAGAATGATACTTCTGCTTCTTCTTTCATATCATTGTTGTTATTATTATTATCATTCTTTGATGGTAAAACTTTTAAATTTAAATCTTTTATATAAGAAATTAAATATTCAGATGGATTTATTTGTTTATGATATATGTTCAATCCTGCTCTGGAATAACTTTCATAGAATTGTATTGATATAAAGTCAATATATTGTCCATATTTTGATACTAAATAAGAATATACATTACAACCAAAGTAATGAAAATTAGTATGCCAACCATCTCGGTCTTTTGATGTATCTGTTAGATTCACATATCTTGAAAAATTTAACATTTTACTGCTGTCATTTCCGTTTTCATTAGTATTTTGTTGTTGTTGTTGTTGTTGAGCATGTATGTCTAAGTAACTTTGTGGTGGTGCCATACCAACAATATAACCATCATTTGATGCCAGTTGACTAAATATACCCATATTATTTAAACAATCAATAGAAAACAAATTAGTGGAATGATCTAAACGATCATGTCCTTCTAAATCCCAATCAATTCCATGAAATATATTATCACAATAAGTATTGAAGTCTTGAAATGATTTATACATATCATATACATCCAATTCATCGGGAAGATGCGGTCCATTCCATCCACCAAATGATACAAGATGTACAGTATCATCGTATCCTTCAGAATCTAATTTATTTATCATCTGTTTGGCACAATCACGATTAAAATGGGATATACATTTAGCATTAGCATTAGCAGCTTTCTTCTTTATCGTGGATTGTTCTTTTTCTGTTTCGGTATCGTTATCTTTATCTTTATTATCATCCACAATAATCTCCACAAACGACCAAATAACAACGTTCACACCATCTCGTACAGCTTGTTCTACCTTTTCTGTACAATGTGTAGCGTATCCGACTATAATCTTTTCAGGCAGACCTCGTCGTTTTGGAGGTGGTGGTATTGTCATGATATTAGTGGTATCAATTCCAAAGGCAGAAACCACTCCTACTACACTTGGCGTCAAACGTAATAAATTAATGACAATAACAACGACGAAGAATATTGCTATATTGCTGCTGCTGTTGGAATAAGATGAATGTATTGTATTGCATCGACGACGACAAACCATTTTCGTGTTTTACTTCTTCTGATCTTTAGCGTTAACGTGGTGCGAGGAGGTACGGTAGTGTGTTGATAATTTATTTGATATGCGGCTATACTATTTGGTGTGGATCTGTTGGCTGTCGATACAATAGAGATTTGATCTTAGTACTATGTTTTACAGTATCTCGTTTGTTTTTTAAGATATTATTGTTTTGTTTTTGTTGGTACAAGTATGTATTATAATTTTTATTACTACTTCCTCCGTGCAACGCTTAATTCACCCGCGCTATCGTTTGAAAATTTAGCAAGTATAAAGTACGCTAAAACCTTAAAATATTTAGATCTTGTACTCACAAAATAGAGGGTTAAAGTCACAAGTTTCCCTCATCCTCCTTGCAAATTTCGTCGTTGAACTTGTTAATTAGCCACAAATTTTCAAACGATAGCGCGGGTGAATTAAGCGTTGCACGGAGGAAGTACTGTAGTTTATTAACTACAAATTATCGAATTAGTTTTGTTCCTAGTATGTTTCAGTCGTGGCTTTCGTTTGGATCTTCCGAAAAAATCGCATCGCCCCTTAAAAATACTTTGCGGGACAACAAAAAACTTGAAAAAACAACAACAACGATCGACGATGGACTTAACACAGAGGTCAATATTATTTTTGCAGAAAATACTTTACTCTAAAACAGCCAAGATCATAGACAGTAAAAGAAAAAGCGATCATGGAAGACGAAGACGACAGCATCAGCATCAGCAACAATGTGTATCACTACGAGATCGTGGGATCTCGAGAAGAAGAAGAATTGTTATTACCAGAGCAGGAAATAGCAAAGCGAAAATTGCCCAGCTGGACGAAATCATCTGCTACCAACGATGAGAACGAGGCCGAATGCTCTGACTGGAGTCTTAACGTTTACTGCAATAATAATGACAATGATGTTGTCTCATATTCTGTTCACAGATTTGCGTTTGTGACACAAAGCGAATACTTTAAAAGTATTTTCCGTCTGGAGGACACTACCGGAGTAGGGTTTTCTGAATCACATCAAAAATGTAGTACAATCAAATTGCCTTATTCCGTTACCCTTCAACATTTTGAAACGTTATTGGATTATTTGTATACGGGAGTATTAAAGGAAGATTCCGGGAATGCAGTTTCAATGGTTTATTTTGGTGATTATTTTGGTATTATTCTTTTAAAAGACCATGCTCAGAGATATCTCCGGAAGTTGATTGTTGACTGCAAAAGTCGTATTCGCGGCAAGGTGGCTTCTGAATTATTGTGGACGTCTTATCTAGTTGCGAAAAGTCTATCAATGGAGGACCTATTAAATGCCATTGTATACGCATGTGCCTACCGACCTAAGCTGATGTCAAAGGATACTCATATGTCAACGATTCCAGATATACAATTTTGGTGTCGTGTATTTGCGGCAAGAAAGAAGACGGATTACGTGAAACATGACAAGGTAGTATCTAATTCCGAGTTGTGGAGTACCCATGTGGCCCATTTTATTGAGATAAATACTGCTATTGTTGACATTGATAGTTTTAAAATACTTACTGAAAGTAACAGCCTACCAAATATCTCGGCTGAGGCCGCTGTCATTCTAATGGAACAAGAACATAAGTTGTCATTAGACGAGGTTAAGAATGAGGATGATGGTCTCACTTGTCTCCAGAAGCGGTGCACGGACGCCCTATTTGACAAAGAAACTAGCAACTGGCAAGTATCAAACGCTCGTGTACTTCTACAAGGAAAACTACAGAAGCTCCAACCTTCTGTGTTAGAATCATTACTGTTACGGATAGTGGATTATAATAAAGGGTGCCCACAAAGATGTCCCGATTATATTAAGGCTTCAGGAGCTGGAATCGAATCTGTTAACGGCGTGTATTTTAATTCTGGATTTCTCTATGAAGGAAGACGTATGTTCACTCGACGTGGTATCTATAATGGAGGGGAACAGTTGTTTTCGTTATTCAGGTTTGACACTAGTCACTTCGTCATATCATTGGTTTCGAATGATTGTCGTCCACTTGAATATTTTTATTGGGTGGAATCTTCAGACGAATTCCCTCCAGAGAATGGCTGGAGTCTTTATTCTAACGGTGTAGCACCGTCACCCTCATTACAGTATGGGTTTACACGATAAGAACTATGCAGGTAAAATGCACGCACCTCTGAAAAACGAATACAGTAGAGCTGCTATTTGTTTTCCGTTTCACGACCATATTGGAATATTTTCATAAAACACCACCACTACGACCGACCGACAATGCTTTTCACCACTAATATTGCGTTGCGAACATCTCTACTAGTGCTGCTACGAAAGCGACGATTATTGAATGGAAAATAATGCACGGAAGTCCTACTTTGTATAGTTAAAGTAAGAATGAAATATAGTCTGATTTCGAATCGTACGATAGTCCGCTTTTATTTCTATTTTGATGAAGGAATTCTCCTCCCCAAATTAACATCTAGAATCAACACTGATAAAATATAGAAAATAGATGTGATTGATTCCATATCGTCCACGACGATATCGAATCGAATCGAATCGGATTGAGTCAACGCCATTATCGGCTCATCTCTTCATCCATTCAGCATAAAAAACACCAGCATTCGAGCATGTATCGTCATCGTCAATCTTTTGGTCTATCAGAATGAAATTATTAATGATAATAATATTATTAGAACAAAAAAAGATCTATAGAACTCTATATATTATGTTAAAGATTATTTGTTGTTGTATGCCGATTATTATTTATTTTTTTAGTGCCGTTGTTAGTCAAATGTTATTTTTGATTCCTTCCATTGGTATATATGAATAGTAAAATTACCATAATAACGACCTCTAGCTATGATATCATTTTCTAATATTATCGGGATCGGGGGCAGAAATGACGAATTATCAAATACATCGATACTACGAATTTCAGTAAAGTATTCTTTTGTCATTAATGTACGAAATTCTGATATACCGGTACGTCCATTTTTCATTGCTATTATTACTCGACTATCTCTACAACGAGATAACATCCGACTAATAGTATTAACTAATGGTTGTACTAATGTAGTATCATAAATAACGTCAGCTGCTAGAATTATATCTGATTGATTCAAATCATATGTATCAATGAGTATATTTTGATTATCAGTATCTTCCCAGTCAATCTTATATGTTTCTATTATTGGTGGTGGTGATGGTGGTGGTCGTACATCATCATTATCATTATAATTATTATTTGTATGTGTACACGGATTCATTGTTACATGGTACTGCACATGATCTAATGTGAATGAATGAAAATCGGTAGCAATCACTCTTTTTGCACCTAAATAACAGGATGAAAGTAATGATGGACTGCAGATCCACCACAACCTAATTCCATTATAGTCTTGCCTTGAAATTGAATATTATCTATAATATCTATATCCATATTCTTATTATTCTTGTTCTTGTTCTTGTAATTGTTATGCTTGTCATTGTTAGTACTTTGATTTCGCTCTTGGTCAACATTATCATGATAATAATAATCATCATTCATCATAATAATATATTTTGATAATACACGGATGATCCCCATAATGCGGATGCCGTGCCATCATTACCACTGGATAAGAACAAAATGAACTATCTGATTTGAAAAGATTTAACGAAATAGCTTCGTGATCTTCTTCCGTTTCTGATGATGATGTTCCTTTGTGGTTGTTGTTGGTTTTGGAAAAACTAGTTGGTACCGTGTCATCCCAATCGGATTGAATACCGGTAGATGATACAATGATGATGTATGTTGTTGTTGTGGTTTTGATAGAATTATTTGTGTTGAGCATAGAATAGTCATCATCATCATCATCATCATCGTTATTATCAACGTCATCGATGTCAACAACAGTATCTATTTTTGATTGTATGGACACAACAGCGGTAACAATGAAGACGATAAGGAGCAAATAGTTGTACATTATAGTAGCTCCGTATCATCGTCACATATACTGTACACCAATAAAATGTTGTTTAATTCTATTATTCTATTTAAATACTGATGTATGGTCGATGATCGACGATGGACGATCGACATCAAGAATCAAGGATATTTTGACAAATAAGATCACATAGAGGCAGTACTGTAGTAGTAAAAACATCATTCGAAATTCAATCATCAATCATCAGTCGCGCAAAATAAAAATTGAGCAGAATTTATTTAGATTTTCCCATTCCCCATTCTTCACTAGATTGAACATACCACTTTTAAAAAAAAAAAGGATCAAAGATACACAAGTTCGACGACCATGGCAAAACCCTGCTCTATCATCGATACAGTACACCCACAATAACAACAAAACAGTAAATATTTTCTGAAACATCTGAGTTACAGTACAATCTTGTACACACAAGTTAGGATATATGATTATTGCCGCCTGTCAAAGGTTATGAGAGCGCTCCTTATCGTCCCTCTAATTGTTGGTCTTGTGTGCCGTAGTAGCAAAGCTTTTGATGTTACGAGAAGAAAAGGAAGTCCTCATCGGCAACAAGGAATAAGATCGTCAACATTGATGTTATCAACAACAACAACAACAGTAAGGCAACGAGGGGAACAAGTTGTACGACGAAGTAGTAATTTACTACTACTACTAGCCAAGAGTGACGAGGATGAGGAAGATGATGAAACTAGTCAGAGCAAGAAGAATGTTGTATTTACTGCACTTGCTACATCTACTGATAGTTGTAAACCCAATCAAGGGAATTTCTTTTATAATGATGAGGTTATAAGTCATTTGTACGGATAGGATACGTATATTTAGTTGGATTTTTTCTGGTGCAAGATGGATTATTTTTGGGACTATTTTTTGGTCTTTCGTCAGTATCATTCTTGGCCACACAATCCTCAGTACTTCCACCCAATCCACGTGTACCAGCATTGGTGGTAGTGTTGACATTATCTATGACACTATTTGTACGTTATATAATTGGATTTGAACCACCCCTAGAAATGATCCTAGGTGAATCATATCAAGGACCAATAGAATTATCTACGATGTTTGAATTTATTTTATGTCTTATGAATTTTATTTGGGGTTTCTTTGGTACATGGCAGACGAAGGAAAAAATCAATGGTGCTACGTATGGATTTTAAGAAAAGAAGAGAAATAGACATTGCCACGTTCAAGAACACATTCAATGTATTGATAATTACTGTGTACGGTAACAAGTATATCATATTTCTTGGGAAATAATCCTTCGACGAATGAGAAGGGCTGGTACTAACATAGTATTCGAAGTGACTGTTAAAAAACTCAAAGTTTGATGGTTTTCCCACTCTAGCTTGCTTTAACTGTAGGCTTTACTTGGTGGTGTTCGTAGAATTAGCCGTCTGAGGCCCTATTCAATATTCTAAATACTCTTTAGATTGCTCGGATTAAAAACTAACATTTGTACTACCCAGCTATAATATCGAAGACTTCTATTATACTTGGTTGGCTCCTACTACCGTATAGGATGAAATAACACTAGAGGTAATTTAATATTCATAGCGATAGCAGGAAAAATACAATATTCTATTTATTACAATTTATACTAAGAAGTTGATAGAGATCGAAAGAATCTTGAATGGGATATACGACGAATTCCCTGAAGAAAGTAGAGCACATGGAATAATAGAGTGAATTGTATAGAATCGTGTCACGTTTTTCGATAAATATTACCAACCGTTGGGCTTTTTTTTTTGGGGGGGGGGGGGGCTAAAGTATTAAATGCTAACTAGTATCTTCATATCGGGAATGCAGTTAGCTGGGTGTTATTGTTTTTGCTTCATGCCGATGTGACCCATGTTGGAGTTGCCGTTTCGCCGTCGTTTGAGCAGGTCTCTCTATTATTTTCGTCCATAGTATCTAATGTATTCGACTTGTTCAAATCGTATATTGTACTCGTATGAGCAACCTTCTCAACGTCGATCGTAGATTGGTGTACAAAATCAACGATCGCTTCATCTTTCTTTGCGGTCTGTCTCTTTTCATTGCATCGATATAGAATTGTATCTACCAGAACAAAAAAGGCAGCAATAAATGCACAACCTGCAGAACTCAAGAGAATGTTTGTATTTGCATAGGATCTGGCAGTTACATAAAATTCAACATTATCATCGAGATATTTTTGCATGTACTCCACCCAGTATAAACTTTGTTCAACCAATGCACCTGTACTAATCCCAGCTTGAACCAGTATAATAATGAGATAAAGTCCCATTCCTGCTACTGCCGACATACTGAAGGGACCTTTCTTGTAACGAGCAAGTATATCCATGATGACAAAAAATAAACATGCAAAGATGGAACATGCGGAACAAATGAAGGGGGCACCAATAAGCCAAGTCAGACTGTGACAACCACTATCTGATGAAATTATGAAAGTAGATCCATCATTCTCAATACTTGGTGGAGCGCAAAGAAGTAAAGGTACAGACACTATCCTTTATCGGAATCGTAATAATAACCATCGGACGTTGCTAAATCACGAGCTTCAAGTAATGTAAAAGCTGCTAGGATAGCATAACCAATAATCACTATTCTTGTAAAGATTGTACAAATTCTAGTGAACATATTACAGTCAATTATCATCTTGAAAAGTCTGTTTAATCGATTGATTCTATAATATATATATGTCATGTTGGTGTCAAGATAGTATGTACGAATTTGTAAAAAAATGTCAAAAGTTGTTTATTTTTTTCAATTTGTTGTCGAACGAGTTTTCAAGCACGCGCAACACCTAACAAAATTTCAGACGTGCTTGTTTGAAGCAGGATATAATTTCGTTCACATAATGAAAATCTCGAAACGAAGAATGAACGAATGAATAAATCAAAACGAATAACTTCTTTATCGACCCGAATACTAAGAATGAAGAAGATTAAAAATAAAGAATTTCAAAAAACCATCATCAATACGAATACGATAAATATCTAATAAATAGAATAGCTAGCTATTTGTTACCCCTACCCGTCCCCCCATTGTAGTTTCTGACAAGATGATATTCCCTAGTTTTATTCAGTGTTTGCAGCAAGAAGTAGCATTTTGTCAATCTCAAACGCTTTCAACACTTCTTGGATAGCCGTATCTCGATCAATTTCCTGTAGATTCTCATCATCAGATTCCCAATTATGACTCAACAAAATTTGGACCGCGATATGATTCTCGCCTAAATCTGGATCCGTCTCCAATAATCGAACGTATAGTTTCTCTGCAGCGAGGCTACGAATGCGAGGAAACTGATGTACAAGAAAATCACATACAAACGCCACGATTTCTTTACTTTCAACGATAGATGTAATAAGACCTGTAGCAACATTGAGAATGGCTACTATTCGTTGCATATCCATGCAACGTTTTGATTCCTCTCGAAGCTTTCCAAGTAGAGATAGAGAGAATAGTTTATTTCTTATCAGTTGCTCTATACATCTTCGATTCATCAATATATCAATTGTTTTCAAAAGAGGAAGAATAACTCTCCCTTCGTATTTGTGTTTGTCAAAAATTTCAAAGAAAACTGGAGTTATTAATAATGTATTGATTCATTGTACATGTCGAGAGAGAGAGAGAGAGAGAAGAGAGAGACGAGATCAGAAGGCGGATCGTTTTAAATGTGCACAATATTCCGGGAGTGATAGATTGAAACGAACTTTTTGATTGACTTACCAGTTCCTAGACGATCGAGCTTGACTTCGTCAGCACTTCGAACCCATTGTATTAGCACCAACGAAGAATTCTGTGTGACACTTTTTGTCAAACCACCCGTGCTAAGTATTAAGCCTGAGATAACATAGCCGAAATATTCATCAATTTCAGCAGCCTTCATCACCATTGGATATGTGATTGACGCCTCTGCCCAATTTGATGATTGATAAGTAAGGGTACCCTTAAATTGTGGAGGCGTCAGGGCATCAAGTAAAATTTGTCGTTTTGTTATGTACGCTTTGACTGGACTCTTCTCATCAAGGAGAGTCAATAGACATCCAGCCGCTTCAGATCGTACAGAATCAAGTTTTTCTGAAAATTGCTTTAGTAGTAGTCCTATGATTCGTAAGCACAATTCAGTCGAATACAAATCCACACCAGATTCTTCGATGTGCTTCTGGTCGGTCGTTATGGTAGCCAAACTAACGAGGCCGTTCATCGCTGCTAGACGACATTTGGACCCAACATCGCCTCGTTGATCAGTATTATAATCCTCCATCGAACGCATATAAGTATCAAATACTTGTTTAACTGCACATTAGAAAATGCAACAACACATTCGCATTGTTCTCGCGAAGGAACAATTCCCACAGTTTCAAGTATTCGAGAAAGGGAAACAAGTGCGTTCCTTCGTGTCTCTGCGTCCTTGTCATTCCCAACCTTTGCATTAGGATGTGAAATTCGACATAGACATGACAAGGAAATGTCGAGAACATCTAAAGAAGGGGCAAGTAGCTTAGCTGGGAGATATCCCAACGCCAATGAATAACCTCTTGTGGCCGCTGGATTGATACTTGTACGAGCTTCATTTGTGTATTTGTCGACGACTCTTTTCTGTAGTCGATCAGAAGGCCCTTTTCCACTGACAGGAAAGTAGGAGCGAGCAAGAGCAAATAAGGCCCGACCTGCTTGCTCTTGTATCATTTCGGTCGGGTGAGGGATGCATGTATCTATAGAATCCAACAGTCTGACTTGTTGAGGAACTGTCAAAGGGATATGCGACATCGATATACATGCAATCAAGCGACAGACGGCAGCTCGCATTTGTTCTCCACCTTTGCCTCTATACAGCCGTTTCTTCTCAATGGTAAGGGGAGTTTCTGCTATTAATTTATGTAATTGCGGACTCAGATATCTATTATTTGCATCGATCTTTCCAAAGGCAAGCACAACCTCTGCTAGTCCTAGAGTTGCCCCGTGACGCATATGTACGTTCTTATCGTCTAAACAATGTTCAAGTAAATACGGCAACACTTCGTCTACCATAAAATCAGGATTTAAAACCGTTAGCTGATTGAGTGATTGAGATGCTAACAGTCGAATGTCAGGATCCCAGTGTGAAAGTTTTACTCGAAATAAGTGATTGATGATTGCCGTTTGGTGTTCTTGGAATTGAGCAACGTGTAGGGCGATTGTAGTATACGCATCCTTTCGATTTCCTAATGAAAAATAGTCAGCTGTAGTCAAGATGGATATCCCATTCTTAAAATTTTGTGCTCCCTGTCGACCAACCATCTCTTGAAAAGCGGCACTTGCTGCCCGACGGCAGTTTACTTCTCGATCAAACAAAAAAGCAACGACGACCGATTGTCCAAGTTGTAGCACGAATGGCTTTAGAATTTCGGGCGAATAAGCTCTAGCCAATGCCCAATACGTATAACATGCAGCGTCACGAACATGAGCTCCAACACTTGTCTGTCGACGAGGCAAATCGTAGTGAATAGCCTCGACAATTTTTGGAATCACATCCTTTAACCGATGCGGTAGTAACAGTCCCCTCCTAGCAAGTTCCGCCAACGTCAAACATGCACCATGCCAATCATTGTCGTTTTGGATGTCGTCGAAGAATTCCATTATAGCATCTATGACATCTTCGGCACATATTGCAGGTAACCGACTCGTTATACGTCCTACTCCCTTCGCAGCTGACCATCTAACCACAGTGGACGAATCTTTGAGAGCAGCAAGTACCTGACCCATTGCCATTTCAACCTGATCCGGGACAAAAAAGAAATAATCAGCCCCATCTTTTTGATGTGATACATGTGAGGTATCGCCATCGGATTTTGTCTCTGTATTGACTGTCGATTTCGTCGGCGATGATTGCTGTTGTCGCTGCAAGTTCTCTTTCAGGGACCGACGTCCCCGTTGATATCTCCATGATGCGATACGAGGCGGTAGATACAACACACCAAGCCTCGTCCACCATTTGACTACGAACTTTCGTAACAATAAGTTTGATGGCCGATTTGTCGCGTTTGATACTTTCTTTATGAGTGACCAATATGGTTCCATAGATGCAAGGACATTTTTACGTTGGGCAGTTGAGATCTTGAGAATCGTTATCAATGTTTGCAATACTCCCATGGTCGTATAGATATCGCTTTGAATCAATGTTGAATTAGTAGATCCTGTTTCGTCGTTTGATTCCGTTCCTCCTAAGTATTTCTTTAATACACTTATAGACCAATGTTGAAAAGAATTCCGGAATGTGCTATCTTCTAGATCGGGACGACTCAACCAACATGCCAAACAGGAAGATACAACATCACGCGTAGGTCCAGTTTCGGATAGGTATATTGTAGCCAGTCGAAAAAGTTGTGCAACCTGCGTTGTATCAATGACCACCTCACAATCAAATGGTATCTTTCCAAGTATCCCCATCCAATTCCACATCGAGTATATTGATTCCCATAATTGTGGTCCATCAGTTGTGTCGTCGGTAGGTGACGATTGATTCTTTTTGTGTTGTTGTTTCAAATCATCCAACATTAGTAGAGATTGCAATACAGGTTCGACGTTCTCCACTTGATGAGGTAAGAATTTTTGTACTTTCTTTCTACCTCGTACCTTAGACAAAGCGTAAATTGCTGACAAAATTCGGGGTAGCGGAGAATTCCAAAATTGATCGTAGGATGAATACACATAGCAGTCGTTGTTGTTTGATTGATTTTTCGTGTTTGTGTTTGTGTTTGTGTCTATGTCTGTGTTTGTATTTGTATCTGTATCTGTATTTGTATTTGTATTTGTATTTGTATTTGTATTTGTATTATCAGTAGTATCATCATCATCATCGTCACCTATACAGTGTGTTTGTGAATCTATTTGCATCTTCGACATGATGGAACATGCCGATTCGGTCAATTCGTTGACCATAGGTGCAATGTAACGATCTAATAGCGATGGAAGTTCAAGATATTTATCAAATATCTTTCGTAGTTGCGCCAAGGCTCGGTCATTGGGCTCATAATTCTTGTCTATTCGGTCGACCGTCAGCTCTCGAATGCATTGAAAAGCCTTTTCCTCTTCCTCGAAGAGTACAGCGGCATTGGATGACGCCGACGAGGATGATATTGTTGTCGTGCCATCAGTGTAGCCAACATTATCGTCGTCCATTGCGGATTCGTCGTGGTCTATTGCAGCTGCACGTAGCCTTTTTCTTTTATATCATTTTTAAATTTCAACAACAGCTAATGTGAAATGATAATTTATTTTACAAAAAAACAAAAACAAAGCTGTCGAGTCACGAAGGATACATTCGGGACTAAAAGCATTTTTGTAAACTGCCATCCATCCACGTAAGCAATCCAGTCACCGCGAACTGAGTAGATCAAGATCAAGATTCGATTTTTCTACGGCATTCCCACGCTCCACTGCATGACCACTGACACAAAGAATGCTAAAACTTCAACAGCTGATAACAGCTTGTTCGACACACATCAAATAATTATCGACATTATTACTTCGTATCAAGACATAACAACATATAAAAATAAAAATACCGTAATAAAATAAATAATAACAGCAGACAAGCAAGATGATGTTCAAATCGGTTATTGTCCTTCTTTGTGTGTCGGGTACATCGGCCTTTGTTTCCGTCCCGCAGCTAAGACGACCTTGTCGTCATCGTCATCTCTCGAAATGAACAACATTGGTATGAAGAAGGCTGCCGCCGCTTTTGTTGCCGCTACATTTGTTCTCGGTAATATCGATGTTGCTCCCGCCTTCGCAATGGATGATTCCGACTTTGGTTTTGGTAGTAGTACACAAGTTATTGCCGGTAGAAGTGGAGGCCGTGCAGGTGGACGATCTTCTGCTCGACGTGCACCTTCTCGAGCACCTTCGCGTGCACCTTTCGTTCCAGTACCGTTATCAATCGTACTACTATTGTAAGACCACCCGTCGTGTATGGCGGTGGATATGGCGGGGATATGGTGGTGGTTATGGATACAACCCAATGAATGGATTAGGACTTTCTTTGGGTTGAATGCTATTGGAAATATCGGAAGAGATAATCAAGATTATCGTCAAGAGGGTGAGATTCGAGATACTCAAAGTCAATTGCAACAATCTCAAGCGCGTGAAGCTGCATTGGAACTTAGATTAAGTAAGCTCGAACAGGGACAGGGACAAGCAATGACTCAAGAGCAACTCCTAATGCAACAGCAAATGTTCCAACAACAACAACAGGCTGCAGCCGCCGTTGCAAAATAATACATCTTCGCACAATTAGGGATAAGAAATAATTGTTTAATGGTAAGCTTTTTGGGTGAATTCGTTCATGGTGTATATTGCGACTATGTTTTCAGATATAGAGATACTACCGTCGCTGAATAATATTATAGAGTAATTTTATCTGTATAAGAAAACTATGAATATTTGAACACAACATTATATTTTGTCTTTCATCACAATGTATAATATAATTATTTGGTGCATGACTAGCGACATGGATATTTCTCGTGGACTGTAATGTTAATAGTTTATTAGAATCAATCATAATTGATTCTGGATGTTTGCTAGGTAAACATTATGACTTCTGTTCGTTTGTGTATTCGCACTACCTGTATTTATGTGTTTTTGCTTCAGTATAGTGTACCCCCCGACTTGTGTTCATACAGTATGTATAGATGCACCATGCAAATAAGTATGCGTGAAGAAAGAAAAAGTGATACGGAAGCTTTCGTGTATATATTCAGAAAATCAATCTTGAAACATTTTTGAGCTAAACAACAGTACAGTAAATATATATATACAGTACGACTAGTTTCCATCATCCATACTACATCCTCAGAGCAGCTTACTTTGTTTTCGTTCCTAGTAGCTATGCATGTAGAGGCGGTATTTGTCACGTAGAAGTCTGTTGTCTAGTAGCTAGTAGCTAGTAGCTAGTAATATCCTCATTTAAAAAATATCATCAGTATTCGTACTGTAGGTAACCAACACTTGATATGAGACGCATTCACAATCCCATTACATTATATCGAGAAGTACAGTGACCATCGTTCAAACGAATTGAGTTGAGAATATATATCTCAATTGAATACTCATAGTTATGCATATATTTTTATTTTGCTTTTTTTATAATTATTTTTCTACTATTAATATCGTATATATTTTCGTTTTTCTTTCCCTATCGGACACAACAACATAATACTACTATATTTCCGATAGTTTTTTCTTCGTACAATCACAGACAAAAAATACCAATCCACCGACCTATCAACAAAAGAGGATACGATGGGTGGTCTTGTCGTTGCCAAAAAAAAGAAGAGGGAAATATGTTGCTTTATCCGAACAAAACCTAATTGTCTATTCAATCAACGTCCGTCGCATATCACATTACATGGTTTTATTTCCTTTTCTGTTTATTCTTCGCCATAAGCTTCATCATCAAAGTCGCCTGAAATATCTTCCTCATCAGCGGTTGCATCCTGGTACTGTTGGTATTCGGAAACAAGATCGTTCAAGTTCGATTCAGCCTCAGTGAATTCCATTTCGTCCATACCCTCACCAGTATACCAATGAAGGAAAGCCTTACGACGGAACATGACAGTAAATTGATCAGCCACACGCTTCCATGCCTCTTGGATTGCAGTGGAGTTACCAATGAAAACACTAGACATCTTCAGTCCCTTGGGGGGGACGTCACAAATCGATGCCTTCAGGTTGTTGGGGATCCATTCCACAAAGTACGAAGAATGTTTGTTGACCATTTGAAGCATTTCATTGTCGACCTCTTCACTTGACATACTACCACGGAACATCATGGCGCAGGTAAGGTATCGTCCATGACGAGGATCAGCGGCACACATCATGTTCTTCGCATCGAATGCCTGTTGAGTCAATTCAGGTACCGTCAAGACACGGAAACTTTGTGAACTGAAGGCAGTGAGGGGAGCGAAACCAACCAAGAAGAAATGTAGACGAGGGAAAGGAACCATATTGACAGCAAGCTTTCGAAGATCGCAATTCAACTGTCCGGGGAATCGGAGCGAACACGTCGTTCCAGTGATAGCATTGGCAATCAAATGATTCAAATCACTGTATGTTGGATTAGCAAGCTTCAGGGTTTTGAAGCAAATATCGTATAGTGCTTCGTTATCAAGAGCGTAACATTGATCAGCGTTCTCAACAAGTTGATGAATGGAAAGAGTGGCGTTGTATGGTTCGACAACAGTATCAGAGACCTTTGGGGATGGGATGACACTGTACGTACTAATGATACGATCAGGGTATTCCTCCTTGATTTTAGATACAAGTAGAGTACCCATACCAGATCCGGTTCCTCCTCCCATGGAGTGAGTCGCTTGGAATCCCTGGAGCATATCACATCCTTCTGCCTCCTTACGTACGCATTCCATGATACTGTCGACGAGTTCAGCACCTTCCGTGTAGTGACCCTTCGCCCAGTTATTACCAGCTCCGCTTTGTCCGAAGATGAAATTATCGGGACGAAAAAGAGAACCGTATACTCCAGAACGAATAGAGTCCATTGTTCCGGGCTCTAAATCGGTAAGAATGGCTCTTGGAACATATCTATTATGATGGAAACAATAGATGGATAGAAGAAAGCAGTGAAGTTATTATAAATTCAAGATAAAGAGAGAGAGAGAAATTTGATATATATATATATATATATATGCAGGAGATATGAGATACGTAATCAAATCGAATCAAATTGAACACAAACACAAAAGAAAACGAGGAAATAACGATTGATTTAGTAAAGATAGATATATCTGTAACTTACCTTCCTTCTTGGCCTTCGTTGAAGTAAACGTTAATTCGTTGCAATTGAAGCTCATTGTCGCCAATGTAATCACCGGTTGGAGAGATGCCGTGTTCCGCCGACATAACCTAAAAGGATTAAAAAGAAGAAAAAAAACATAGTAACTAAGTCAGTCATTGTATCAGTACAAAAATACTCTACATCTAGCATCTAACGAACGACTTAGTTCACATGGAAAGGTCAACATTTTCCAGGAATTCAATTCGAAGACTACTCTCGAACTGTGTGCCGCACGGAAGATGAAAAACTCAAAAAAAAAATCCTAACGTGCAAAATGTTCAACTACAGTACAGTACTGCAACAATGACAACAACCGCTATACTTCGAGAGATACAGTAAGACGTAACGTAACGTACCTCCCAGAACTTGGCACCAATTTGGTTACCACATTGACCTGCTTGTACATGAACAATTTCTCTCATCTTCGATTTCCTAAATTACTTGACAATGATCTAATATTGATTACGTCTTGTTAGTTTTTAAAGAGTACTGATAGCAACAACAACAACAACAGAGTTGAGTGTAACGTAACTACAATTTGGCTCATTGAGTGCCTTTACTTTACTAGCTAAATAAATAAAATCCATTATTTAGATCTGTATCGGCGGTGCCAATAAAAAAGCGTCAACACACCATGAAAAGTGAGTGCGCGTGTACGCGGAGGCATTGTTTTTTTCTAAATGCGAGCATGTCAAGCCACGAGATGACATTTAAAAAGAGGGCGCGTCTTTTGATGAATGCGCGCGTCTATTCAAGTACTTTTTACCTTGGCATAGAATGAAGGTCAACAAGGTAGGTGTGTAGCCTACTACAATGGAATGAACATTATGATACCAGTAGCAACAGTTTATTTTGATGCTTATTACTTTGAATGACATATATAATATCTCATAAAGAATTGGGACATTGGCCATGCTGTAAAACTTTAGCTTTGCTTTGGTTGAACAGTGGTTTTTTTGTAGTGTGTTATGTGTTACTAACAAGTGTATATCTCTAGCTTGTGATATAATATAGTAATATTATCTACAATGAATTCAATATTTTAGTATAATGTTTGCTAGTTAGAGAAATGGCATATATTTCATAAAGTATTTACTAAATTAAATCTGGAGCAAAAGGATGATGATGCTGGCTGCTCTGCACTCACCATATATATATATATATATATATATGGTGTGCAGTGTGTGTCTGTATATTAGGTAGTGTTACTGTTTGTTGATCTTCTATCCATTGAGGGAAGATTGCACCTCCTCTTTAGGCTATTCAGCTCATGTCAGCTCACTTGGCTCATGCCAGCTCACTGTGGTTTGCAGTTCAATGGGGCTATTGTAATATTCGTGGTCCTCCATTGTGGCATGCTTCATTGTTGGTACGCATCTGGCAGGTACTCACATCCACTGTTAATGTATTGTTAGTGAGGATTTCAACACACCCTAGTAGCGTCGTTGGACTTGTTTTCTCACTGCACAGATACACTGCACAGATAGATTGGTCTCATTTTTCTATAATGGGATGGTGGGTGCAGTTTCAAGAAGTAGTCTACTAAAAGTTATCTATCCGGAGCCCAACATGTTTTGGATTGTCCTTGTTTTACTTGGTCTTGCAGCCAGCAGAATTGCATGCCCATTGCTTCTGATTGGTTTTGTTCCATTGATCTACTCATAATTATCTACTTATAATTCTATATAGTAGCTGTGCTGTTGTCTATTTCCATGGTGTTGGTGAGTATGGTTGTTCATGTCCTAATAATTCTTCTGCTGCTATTATTCTTTCTGGCACTGCTTCTTGTGCATGCATATAGCCCACCAGTTTCTGCTTCTGATGGTGATGCCATAACATTTTCACTGTCTTTGCTAATACAATAATTGGTCCATTAAATAAATAACTTTGCAAACTTTTGATTTTTGTTTCCAATCAAGTGGTAACCTGCTGCTATGCTCCTAGCTCTTGCTGCAACTAAACATGATGCATCATTGAACTGTTAACATCATTTATGCTTTGCCTGTTTCTTTAGTTCCTTTTATTGCTGCAATACATAATTGGTTTAATGCATGTAGTGTTGTGATGCCCATGGCTCTTGCTGTATATAAAAAATTTCCACAGACTTCCTGTGTGGTTTTGATTCTTTTTTGTCTAACTAATGGTGGTGCTCATCATAATTACAGCCAAAAAATAGTCAATTCCATTGGATATTCAAGGCATTCTTTCATTTTCAATTTAGTAAGTACTTATCACTAATAGCTATTTGATTTCATTCTCCTCCTTCACTAATCACATATATCTATAACAAACAGCATAAATATCCATCTCTAATAGCTAACACACATGGAGCGGGGAGCCACAGAGGACACTGGCTATATTCTAACACTGGACTTAAATTATTTACCTGTTCGTATTGTGTCTATCCTTGGGGAGACAATTAGTTACCATACCAAAATCAATGGAATATCCTCAACTTTAAACTTCAACCACAGGAAGAAATGACCACTCTTTGTACACATTTTATAGGGTTGACTATAATCATAACTAAATTTGTGTTCCCCAGAAGCCTCATCTTGAGAAGAAATGGTTCCACCAAAATATTTCCATTTATTTTAGCACACAAACTGTGGACAACAAGGTGAACGAAATCATTGATGTCCAAAACACCACTGCTTACAAGCACATGTAGGAGCAAAGTGAACGAAAGAAACACTGTGGAAGAAAATTCCCCCAGTTAGAATGATAAATATTGAGACGTTTAAGTAGTTTCATTTCTGAAGAATATTTACTATATGTCTTAATGCTAATATTATTCTTCCATATAAAATGCTTTATATAAGAGTGATATTTGTCAAATTGAAAAAGTGTGCGATTTTTCGTTGGTGTTGTCATGCGTTTTGTTCGTCCGCATTTGGGCATTATTTCTTCCTGTGATCTATTCGTTTGCAAGGCATCATTCTTCCTAATAGTCTTTAGAAAGGATGTTTTCAACTTCCGCTTACTTCTAGAAAAATGAGTATTTTGTTGATTCACTTAACCATGATTTTTCTCAAGGAAAATATCGCTCAACGCATTATCGGTTAATTTATGAATGGCGGTTAACATACCTTCTGGCATCACAGATGAATGTTGATGAACGATTTTCCATTCGCCATTATCCTCTAATGCATAGACGAATGTATAACGAGCTTTCACAACATCACCAGTTGTTCCCATTGTGAATTCATAAATACCGTTATCTTGTGCCCAAAGTCCGCATTCTCCAACTTTAATCCACGATTTAAGGATTCTACCTTGTGGTTTTTCAATAAATGAGCATCAAAGTAATCCTTAATGGCAGCAGTACCTGCACGGGGTGAGTCACTGACAGTAGGTAGTAACACAGCATCTTTCGAATAACATTGTGCGACCTTATCACTATTCAACGTAGCAAGTGCATCATTCCATACCGAAAATAATCCAGTAACTTCAGATTTGCTAATCATAGATGTAGCGGATGCTGATCCAAAGCTACGTCTTGCTACTGGACCAGCAACATAGCGTCGTCCAATTGAAGACGCAGAAGACGACACAAAACGGAATGCGGTATTCAAAGCCATGATAGATGACGGAGCGAGGATGTTGCGCTAGCTACTGTTGGGTGGTTTTGAGAGAAAGGACGACGATGTCGTTTAGTTTGTGCGTTGTTGGGTGACGGTTTTCTCGTCGTCGAAATAAGTACAAGATGTGATACAAATTTTGCTGTCTAGAGTTCTCAGTAGTATTCTAAATGGTCAAAGAACATATACGAGTGATAGAAATTACGAGATCGATGACACGAACAATTCGGATTCGAATATGTACTACTGTAACTATTATAGTATCTTTTTGAATCGAATCTTTTTCACTTTTTCACAAAAACATTATTCCCATAAAACTAATTCTGTAATTGTCCCATGTGGGATTGAATTACGACCCACACAAAAGTTCAAAGTTCTAACAAAGTACCGGAGCCGCTGTGAAGGAATGAATCAATCAAGAATCCATCAAATCAAGAGTTCAATACCGGTAGAGAACATGCCGATTGCGTGACATCACACGAGTGCCTGACTGTCACTTCTTCGCGTACTCCGACGCTTCCACAAAAAAGAGAAGAAGTCAAAAAAAAACACAACGATAAACAAGGTATGAAGCGAAGAAAGACGATAGAGAAAGAAGCCGAGTGATTCAAGTCCACACAAAAGCAGAAATAGAATAGAATAACAACAAAAGCAACAGAGATACTACAGTACAATACTCAGTAGTCAAGTTTTCACGATATATATACACCCGCTTCCTTTGATTCTTCAATCAGTCAAGACTATGCTGACCAGCAGAGTGACCGCTGTACTTACACGACGGATTCGCCCTCGTCCAACACCTTTACATTTATCCTGCCGTGCCAACGCTAGTGTTCGAGAGAAAAGTACATCAATTTTGAGTGATGACAATACTATCGAGGCTAAGATTATTAGTACAGCATTTAATAACAACGTAACGAAGAATCCTTTACCGGACTTTAATGATGCTCGTATTACATATGAAGACAAATCAACCACAGAACTATTACGAGCTGCGGGTTGTTTCAGACTTTGTCAGGTTCCATTCTTGGTAAACTATGCCGAGAGTATGCTGTGGCTAGGTCGTAAAATAGTTGGGGGTCGAATCGTAGATATGATTTTAAAAGCAACTCTCTATGGACATTTTTGTGCTGGAGAAGATCAAGAACGAATTCGACCAGTACTGCAAAGTTTAGCAAATGCGGGCGTGGGTAGTATTCTTGATTATGCAGCCGAAAATGACTCCGGTGATGGTGAGACAACCGAAAGTGCGGAATTTAACATTACGGCACGAGAATACGACTATGAATCTGAGGCGAAATGCGACAAACATACATCCACATTTATTAAATGTATCAAGGATGTTGGGGCATTAAATCCAAATCATGACGGGTATGCGGCGGTTAAGGTTACGGCACTCGGAAATCCAAAACTATTGGCTCGTTTAAGTACAGCAATTGTAGAAGCGAAGCGTTTATTTGAAGTCTTTGATTTGGATGGAGATGGTCTCCTTAGCCGAAAAGAATTTGAAGTAGGATACAAGTAAGTTATATTATCTGTATGTGTGCATGATAATCTTCTTTGGTGACTTGAATTTCACAGATTGTACAACACACTTACAGTGCTCGTCACGAAAAACATTTCCTTTGCTATTCTGAATTCTTTTTGTTTTTCTAGTCGCTACTTCGCCGACGGAGATACTCGTATTAAAAAGATATTTGAAAAATTCGATCCACTTCAAACTGGATATATCGATTATATAACATGGTCGATGATGTTGCAACCTCAGGTACGTTAGTCATGATCGTTAGTGTAAAAGGAAAAAAGACAGTACTAAAAAGTCGACACTTTGAACAGAGACCACTCACAAAAACTGTCCCTTCCTTATTTACTTTTCAGGATCTGCCAAAAATATGCAAGAGGTGCAATACTGCTGGAAGGTTATCCGATGCTTGTCCTACGGACGAAGAAATCGAACTCTTAAATGCTATGTATGACCGAGGTCGTTTATTAGGAGAGGAAGCTGCAAAATCTGGTGTGCGATTATTGATTGACGCCGAGCAAAAGCGATACCAGCCAGCTATCGATAACCTTGTACTTGAACTACAACGCGAGTTCAACGGGAGTGACAAGCCGATCATTTATAATACCTACCAGTGCTATCTTGTAGACTCTCCTGAACGATTGAAAAACGACGTTGAACGTTCTGAGCGCTTCAATTATCATTTTGGTGCAAAGCTCGTTCGTGGCGCTTACATGGAAAGTGAACGTGAGCTGGCAGAAGCAGTAGGAGATCCTGATCCGATTCATCCGACCATCGAAAAGACTCACGAATGTTATAATAATTCAGTAGCTTATCTTCTTCGTCATAGTGCAAAATCGGATTTGAATGTGGAGATAATGTGTGCCACACATAATGATGAAAGTATTACGAAGGCGATTGAATCCATGAATGATTATGGAATTGATCGAACATCATCTACCTTGTGTTTTGCTCAGCTGTATGGAATGAGTGATGCATTGGTAAGTGACGTTTATTTTTATAACGTAATTACAAGATTCCTTCCACTTATAAATAATGGAAATTATCGAGCGAAACTTTTTTCTAAAAATTAATATATTGACTCACGTTTATTGCTTTATTTTTATATATATACCCACAAACGCGTAATCTTGCTGTCTCAAATCAATCGATACACATAACTATGATGGTGTGACGCGATACATAACAAAACAACAAAACATAACACAACACAACACGAAAAGACCTTCAATCTCGGAAAATATGGCTACAGAGCCTTCAAATATGTACCCTATGGCGAAGTTGATGAGGTGATGCCATACCTATTGCGCCGTGCCAGAGAAAACAGTGCTATTGTTGGTGCAACTACGTTCGAGCTCGAGATGATCAAAGCAGAGCTCGGAAGGAGATTTAAGGGTGGTCAGGTATCCAAACAAGTACAAAGCTAAGACATGAAAAATGTTGGTCCTTTGATTTTATGAAAAATCGTCGCTCCACAAGCGCAAAATAGAATAAATAGAATGGAATGTTAAAGATAACGAATGTATCGTCAACGAAGGTATTTTGAGACGCATTTTATACTTAGTTATTAACGTTAGTATTGTATAAGACCTAATAAATGCACTAGTTACTGTAGCTATTACCATATAAGGTACAATTAGTAGTAGAGGAATGTCAGCTATTACGCTACATAGATGCTTCACACAGTAGAACAACGACAGTGTTGGATGAATCAAGTCGTGCAGTACCCAACGGCAACAGCTCAGAGAGCAAGAAAGATAAACCAGCACAGGAAATCAATATTTTAATATTTATTTATGATCAATGCACCACAGTAACGTTAATTGTAGGTTTTTGATAGTAGCAAATTTTGCTTGTATCTATCTTCGTTCATATGACGACTATGTCAAGAAATGGGAGTCTTCTAAATTATGGTCGATATCTCTCCAGGCAACTGGGAATTCTCTACCCCATAATGGTCCCTTCAAGGAGTAGTAGTTACTTAGCTCTTCCTTGTTCTCTTTTCCAACGTAAAAGTAACTGTTCAATTTCCCCTTTTTGTAGCCAGGTTGTTTCTCTTTTTGTGAGTGATACCCACGCATTCGAGTGATGTACCCCGTAAATGTTGAAAGGTACGCACCAGCAAAGGTACGACCTCTTGACGCAATTCTTTGATCTAGATGACCGTAATAATTCTTATTCAAATCCGGTACAAGGTGAAGGAAATCATCCAAAAATAAAACTTGGTAATGTTTCTGTAATGGTTCAAAGAAGGTCTTATTTCTTTCATCGGTTGCAATGAATACGGTTGCATTTTCCACGAATATATCTTGAATATTTTCATATATTTCCGTTGCAGGGATACGGGTATGCGCATATTGGAAATCTCCCCGACGAACATGCATTGAATCATATAATCCATCAGGATTACCATTTTCTATTGCTTTTTGACGAACGGCATGGACGATCTTTGCGGCTGCACATTGGATTTCATCGATGTAACGCAAATGATCACGAACGTAACGTTTTGTCCACAGATCCTGCTCCCAATCTTCAAAGAATAGGAAGGCATAGAAATGAACCAATAAGCGGGCACCAGAATTATTGTCCCCCATGAAATGCATAACTTTCGATTTTTGCATCTGATCATTGTAAAGACAAATTTCTTTCCGGAAAGATAACATTTCTTTCAGTCGATCTGTTACTGTTCCGTTCACTGGCGTTGGTTTATTAATATACTTCTTGAAAATGCCGTGACTTTGTTCAGACATATCCATTGTCTCGTACAATTTTCCATTTCATCAGCTGCTTTTTTTCCTGGTTCTTTGGGAAAGACTGCCGTGCATTTACTAAAATCCCAAGTGGAAGCTAGAGTGACATTTCGAAGCCAATGCCAGAAGGCTTTTCCATCTCTGATATGTCCTTCCCAATCTGTTTGATTGGAAGGTGGGAATTGCACCTTTCCATCCTTCTGAATGTTTCCTGGCATGACCTCTCGTTGCATAAATTCCTCCATTGTAATAACTTCAACGCCTTTATGTTCTGCAGATATTTCATCGAAGGGAAAAAAATTCTTGAATGTAAATCGATTATTTTCCTTCTTTTTATCTTGTTTTAGCAAGTACATATTCTGTTCAAAAGGCAACACTAAGATTCTTCCCATTGCATGAGCCAATGCTGTGGCTGTTTCCATTGACATTCGTATGTTATTCCATCCTCCCTCGTCTGGTTCAAACGTCAGATACTTAGGTGATTCACCATAATTGGCGTATGGACTGGCGAAGTGAGAATCACTGGGGATGTCACGCCAATAGACCATTTCTGCGGCCACTTCTTCCTCTGGACCACCAAACCTATCACAATTCAGACCGGCGATCGAACTAGTACTGCTGGTAATAGTCGTCACACTTGTATCACCACCCCCTCCCTTATTTTCATTAACTTTTGGATTCGTATCATGAGTTTCGTCATTCACTTTTGGTAGATTACCATCGGGATCTGCAATCCCCCGAAGACTGCTTCTCCTCCTTTTCTCCTTTCTCGATATGCAACCATTTTTGTATCTCTTTTTGTTTGATGGAAGGATGACGATTGGTGTAACTGAGCTCACTATTACTGGAAGCAAAATCTACCATGACATCACCATTCGAGAAATCCACAGTGCTGCTCGGAACAATAGAAGGTAGGTACAGTAGGTTCGCGGTCACCACTATCAGAATAAAAATCCCAAGCGCCACGAGTATAGATGATCGGTGGTTCATCTTGCTTACTACTGGTCTGATGTGTACGGAGCGTCGGCAGGCAGGTTATGGGGACTTCGTCGTATCTTCGAATTGCTCAGCAAACTTGATCGTATGTGGCGAACCGAATTGACAGCAAGAGAAACCAGTTTCACTCTCAAAGCCTCACTAGCTAGTGATATTACAGTGCAGACAGATAGTACGAAATGGTCGAATTATTACAATTGGATCAGTCAATTTGCCATACTTTTGTCAATTTGCCATCCTTTTGTTATGCATGATGGTCATGCATGTGATTTGGCGAGAAGTGAAGAGTGAAATTATTTTTCTAAATATGACCACGAATGAAAAATAAAATAAAATAATGGGATTACATTCAAAATCAAAATAGAGATATCATTGGGAAGAATCATTGTCACCTACAGTATCTGCCTTCATTATGGTATAGGCAATCAACTGATCACATAAAATAACACATGTAGTAAAGGAATTCAATAATCTTGTGAAATATTATTATGTCATTGTTATTGCTAAAATACTTCAAAGTAAGATGGCCGGAGCATTCAAACATACTAATTGACACTTATATTGTTGAGAAACAATATAAGGTATGATTAATTTGATTTTTACACACATGTATTCTATTAGCTAATAGTAGCTTCTAAGCTATCTGTTTCGTCACTTTCCAAAGATTCACTTGTAGCATCTAAGATATCCGTTTCATCAGTTGTTTCCAAAGATTCTCCTGCCACATGCTCGTATATATTACCATCAACTGGCATACTTAGTTCGCTTTGTCGTTTGGCAACATACACTATATAGCCAGTAATCCATGATCCAAACGCAAAATAATAAGTAGTATATGTGGCGAGACTCATAACAAGTAGTGTTGCGACAATAGTAGGAAAAAAGAAGATACAGCACCCAAAGGTAGATAGAGGGATTCGATACGGGCGTTCTAAATCTGGCCGAGAAATTCGTAGCTTGAAAAATGCAGCATATTCGAGTAACAATGCGATTGCGTAATTAAAATTTAGCATCTCGATCAGTGTATCTAGATCGGATACTCCCATACAAACTATCACACCGGCACCAAGAATCAAGCCATAGGTGGGGGTGCCATACCTACTCCTCTTGCTAAAGATTTTTGGTAAATGACCGCGGTCTGCCATACCCATTAACTGAAAGGCGTCCGAGGAAAGTTCTGCTTGGAACATGGCTATGTTAGAGATACCAGCTGCAAAGACAGTCCAAGCGCCAAGCCACGGTCCGACAACTTCTGTGTTGATCGCAGCTAAGTACCCATTCGTCCAATCTGATTGTACAGAGTCCGATGCACCAATTGCGATGAGTAGAGGGAAGAAGTAACACGTTACCACCAATACAACACCCAGCATCATGGCACGTATAAATGGAGCTGTACTGTCAAGTTCTGCTACAAGTGTCCCCCCATTATCAAAGCTATTTAAATTCCAGAAGAGATTGTTGAGAAAAGGTCTCCATAAGACACCACCCGTAGAGAAATTGGGGAAAAACCCTCCAGCGATGTCATCGTCTAGGCTATCGATGGTCTCATCGGTATCTGAGTTCGGTAGAATAAACCATCGAGACGTATCTACCTTGAAGGATCCAACTACGACAAGGATCACGAATGGACTCATTGCAATCAAGCAAATAAAGACTGACATTTTACCAATCAAATGTAAGCCACGCCAATTAACATATGCTAGAAAAATAGTTGTAGCCGAGAGTAAAATAAATCGAGAAGCAGGATTGATAGCTTCAGATTCATCATCATTCCCGAACACTTGTAGCAGATAATCAAGGAAAAGAACTGGATATATTGCATTATCTGTTGCACCAGATATCCAACTCAGATAGCCTGCCATCCATCCAACTTTCGGTCCAAATGCTTCTTCAACCCATGCAACACTTTAATAGTTTCAAAACAAACAATCATGTAAGTGAGTGGATGAAAACGAAACGGAAAATAGAACATGTAAACTGTTCTACAATCGGCACTACTCATTAATCGCATACGACTCCCTTTTTTATATTTTTCTTCTATTTTAATAAACTTACCCTCCAGATGCTTCGACAAAGGTAGAACCAAGTTCAGCTGTCATCAATGCTTCTTGTAACGACCAAACAAAAGGCATAATTAAGAATCCTAATATGGCATAAAAATTTCCTCCTGCACGGACAGCAGTTTCTATTCCGAATGGTCCACCCGAAACGTTATAAAAAACTAATACAGCCAAAGATATGACACCTAATTTTTCAGGAGATGATGTATAATGAGCATCGATGATTTGTTCTTCTGGATATGTCAACTCTTGTCCAAGAGCACTTGGTCGTCGTACACTAGCTGTTAATGCAGTAGTAGCTGTAGCAAAACCATGATCATGATCAGTTTGCTCCTCGTCTTCGCGATCGGTCGGATCTACGACTTCAGTATCTTCTATTTCGAGTGACTTTCTCCTTGTAAGACGAGAATTTTCATTCATGTCATCGATCATCTGCACACATTTTGTGGTCTTGAAAGCTAGCTAATAGACTGGTTTCGTTTCAATTGGCAACGTACTATTGCTTTTATATGATCGATTCGTGAGGAAAAAAAAGGGAAGCGAAAAAAATCTTTTCTCTGCTGTAATTTTTAAAATGAGACGTAGTGTCTCAAGATGGGTCTTGGGGCGCTAAGTCCTATTTTTGGGGGAGGATCACCCCTACAAAAAATGGACCCCAAAAGTGGCTCCCATATGGGAGCATTATAACAGGAATCCTGTGAAGTATCACACTTACAGACAGCTTGCAATTCGAATCAGACAAAATGAATGACTGGATGTTAGAAGCAAAATTAGAACCAAAAAAAATGGGCTAACGAATCGAAACAGCTCTGAACCTGGTACCTAAAATGTATAGACCTCTAAAACCCAGAAAATGGTAGACCCGGGAGCATAGGCTGATAAAAGTAGATTAACAAAAGAAGATATACTTAGGCATGTATTACCTCTCTCTCTCTCTAACCAACACATTAATAGATAGCTCTTGATGTCAGCTTTCCATATATAACTTGCCGGACATCCATGGTCTCAATGATTAGCGCCGAACTCTAAAAGGCTCAATCAATAGTTTTTGGTCAGACCGAGGATTCGGCCCTTACCTCTCTCCTCTCTCTCTCTCTAACCAATACATCAATAGATAGCTCTTGATGCAGCTTTCCATATATATTTACCTTACATAACAATCAATTGTATGATTAGCGCCGACTCTAAAAGGGCCTCAATCAATAGTTTTTGGTCAGACCGAGGATTTCGCTCCTTATGCTGTACAAAGAATGGATGATACTTTACATGACTAATCAACCAATACAGTAATCAATAGATAGCTCTTGATGTCAGCTTTCCATACTTATATATTTTACTTGTAGCAATCCGATTAATTGGGATGCAAATACAGCCAAGTCTTGTAAGGTCACTATAAAAAATAAAATCATTTATTAATTGGTAAACAGGCCTCTTTCTGAGACCGGCGCTAAATAAATTCAAACTAAGTGGATTGTTACAAGTAAAATATATATGGAAAGCTGATATCAAGAGCTAGTAGTATATCTACTGATGTATGTGGTTGTACTTATTTGTGGAGTGATTTTACGCGAATCGCAAAACATTTATGCGCATTACGCCCCTGTACGGCCCCTATCCTCAGGTATTTAAGGATAAGCACGGGTTCGTGGTTTGAAGATTGACAATGACCTTTAATATTTTTGTTTCGCCTCGCTTATCACTCTATTCAATTATCTTACTTATCATATAATCTGTGATTCATATATAATATGTTGAAGTGCAGCCTATGAACAAGACCCGTTTTAATTAACGTCGTGATGAATGCCAAGCGATACTACCGTACACAGTCATAGAATTATTTATAAATTCGCACATTACATAAGGATCAACCTTTTTTCGGAGTCACCATTTGTATATGAAGCGTCGCTATCGCGGTGAAGAAGGTGCAATCTAGTCAAAATACGACTACTGTACATAGTGTAAGAGTCACTAGAAAAATTATTTTTCATCACTATCACATCACACATTTTTACAGCTTGATACAATTGTATTTCTAGCTAACAAGTTTTATAATCATTGATGTTCTCATTCAAAAAAAAATAGCTTTCTAAACTTTTCAACGCGATATAGCAAGAGAACAAGTACAGTACGATGAAGTCCTTTGTATTTCTC
The DNA here is from genome assembly GCA_900095095.1 of Fragilariopsis cylindrus CCMP1102. NCBI lineage: Eukaryota > Bacillariophyta > Bacillariophyceae > Bacillariales > Bacillariaceae > Fragilariopsis > Fragilariopsis cylindrus. The sequence continues at coordinate 53,014 of FMBT01000254.1, forward strand.
CCTGCGTTGATGACGCTCTGCTTCAGCTTTGCGATTACCTCTAGTCGTGGTAATCCATCCACCGTTTCCCTTGAGCAGTATACACGTAAGTTACTGATACATGTTTTCAGTTCTATATTGCCCTATCATTTCGATTATCTCATACTTTTATTATTCTTATGTCTCCTTCTCCTTCCAAATAATTTATCACTACAGCCGACAAATCCAATTGGACAACGTTTTATTCGAAAGCTGTAGACGATAATGAAAGGAACACGGATCATTCGCCAGATGGTGTAGGGTGGATCGACAGAGAAGCATGGAAAGCTTGGGATGGAACAACAATTTACGATCCAACGAAATATACCAAAAAAGGACTGGCAGCTGAAATTTGTCCGGGAAATACCGTCCGAGGCATATACGAATTATTCCAAGAAACGAAACCATTCCTTGATAACGTTAACCCTTCCAAAGCAGAGGTAGATAATTGGCATGCGATCGCAATTAATCATGTTCGAGCTATGGTCAACCTCACTGAGCCCGAATACCAAATCCATCCTGACAAATGTTTACACATTCGTGCCATGTGGTCTTCTGAACGTTACCACACAAGACTGTGGGACGAAAAATATCCGGATAATACATGCGTTGGATCCTCCAATCCACATTGTGGTGCTGGATTCTTACCGAGCGTAGAAGACCAGCAACCATATTTGCCTGTCGGGATTGACTCTTGTGGAAAAAAATCGGGTTCAGAGGGATTGTTTTCTGCTGCAAAATCAGCCGTACGTCACTGTTGTTCATTAAATCGAAACATTGATCTACCTTCTATCAACTGTATATTAATGGTGTTGCTAACATGTCTTTCTCTTATTTCTCCCTACTGATTACTTATTATAGATACCATGGTCGATTAGATGGATGAGACCATTGTGTTCCACATTGAGTAGCGAAGGGTTTTGGGGTGGACATACTGGACCTTGGTTTCGTCGAAGTCAATTCGGTTTTGATTGGCAAGATTCCAGTCAGGATGATTTCAATTCAAACGCTCTCCTTCGTGCGAAATGGAGTGGACCAATTGGTCAATCGAAATACGAAAATCCTGATATTACGTCGGGAAAGTTCTTAATATTCGCAGAAGCTGTCACTCCCGAACCAAGATTTGGATCAGCTGAATGTACGAATAAAACAAAGTGGTTCGACCGCGGAACCATCGCTAATGCAACCGAATGTTACAATGCTATCATGGCAGATGATGACTGTGGGAAACGATTCATGACAATGAAGTAAGTTGTTCTATTTAATTTTGGTGATCGTTGTTATCATTCGAATCTACGATGGCATCTCACATACTTGTTTGTCTCTTCCTTTCCCTTTTCCTCTTTTAAAGTCCCGGTCGTGAGCCACAACCAGGATGTGCTTGTTACCCAGTTAATATGACTGAATGCGATATCAATCCTGGTATAGAGAATAGATTGACTTGGGATTTCGAGGCAGTTTCTTCATCCTTTGATGGTCTTACTGTTAATGCCACTGGAGGCCTTTTATGGGACGGTAAAAGGTGTAACGATATAATATGGAAAATTAAATCCGGTGATGTGGCGCATTGTCTTCAACAAATTATCGAAAACAACTACACCGATTGTGGAAGAGAATTTATTACGTAAGTCTATTTATCCCCTGTATTTCGCCACACCCGCTGCCAACGTGCTTCTAACCCCCCCCCCCCCCCCCCCACTCCCCCACCACCCACAGACGCAATGCTAATGGAGGGTGTGGCTGTTATGCACCGGGAACAACTTGTGAAAAATCTGACACTATAAGAGAATCCGGAAGGAAAACATACAAGTTGGACGTTGATCCAGCCTATGTTATTCCTTCAACAAGTCAATCTACTGCCTCTCCTGTGGCACCAACATTAGCACCTACTGAATTGTCAGATGTAGTAACAGACGACGAGAGTTGTGACCTCGTTGACGACAAATCGTGCAAGAAATGGGTTGGCAATAAAAAAGGTAAAAAGATGAAAAAGAAATGTAAAAAGAATCTCAAGAAAAAGAACAAGAAGAAGAAGGTGTTCGTTTGGTGTCCCGTAACTTGTGGAGAAAAAGCGGGACTCGGGAAATGTGCATTTATGAAGAAGAAGAACAAGAACAAGAAGAATTAGATACACATACATACAGTTTTATGTACAGTAAATACGATACGATACGATACGATACAATACGACCCATCCATCCATAATAGATGGAGCGACAAGATATTAAAATAGAATGACTAACAATATATATGTATATCATTGAAAAGATCGTTTAGTAATCTAACCTAGCTGACAACGTCCAATGGAATCTGAGAGTGGTTTTACTAACATTGCACTTTTTGGGCCGCCACGCGAATACATTTTTGTTCATTCGTTGGAGACGTTTGCTTGTACAAGTTCAGGTGCATAGACATCAACCTTGTTTTTTTCAAAGTAGTCATCAGAGATTTTATCCTTCATAAGATTCTTGTATTGAGGAATGAGATTAGAAGCAATACCAATCATCGGATTTTGCTCCTGTGGATACCTCTTGCTTGATATTTTAACTATGTCTCATCCTTGTAAAACTTGTTGATCTCATCAGAATTTGGAGCCTTTCTATCCCATTCCTCAAGTATTTTAATCACTCTAGTTTTTGTAAGGACATATCCTGATGGTAAACTAGGATCAAGAATGCTCTTGTATAGTTTGTCATATGCTTCTATACAGTCATTAGCATCTATACAACCAATAAGCACAGCACTCTGATGTTTCCCACTTGTTGCACCATGATAAGGTTGCTCTAACCCTCCACTTTGCTCATATAATTTATAGGATTCACATATTGGAGCACCCATCAATATTGTAGTCCCATTACATCTAGGAAAAGTTGTTATAATATGATCTGGATTATCACTTTGTTTACTTTTACTGAAAAAACCCCTGGAAAGCAGGATTTCTGGAGTGACAGAGTTATTTTGGGTAGAAAAAATACAAAAATCTGTACCAATATATTTACCATGTTTCATATAGATCTTCAGAGCTTTTTGTAACATCTTCTTTATGTCTGCATAAGCTTTTGGTGCTGCTTCTGCTTTTGCCTTCGCTTGTTTCAGCTCCTCCTCTGTCATTGAAGCATACTTTGTTTTTTTGGACTTGAAACAACAACAAGAAAGAATATCAATACAATATAATACATGGGTTAAAGTATAATAGAATAAGATACAAACATTCACTACATGAGATTGTATTATATTCACTACATGAGATTGTATTATATAATCCTACCTTTGTTTTCTTTTCTTTCTTGACTTCTTCTCAATTGACCTTCTTCTCTCCTTTGTTTTCTTTTTTTCAGTCGTGTGACATCAGATGCGACGCCAAACCTGCACGAAAAGTGTTGCTAGCACAAAGGTAGTACATGATATACATGGTATGCCAACCCTAAATTTGAAAATAATTTTAGGGCAAAGCGTCAGTATTGCTCATTCGGTAGGCTGCTCTTGCTTCACTTACTGTACCACCATTTCATGATTCGTAAATCGTCAATCATAACTTACAGTAGGTAACAGACTTACAACGTACTTACAAGAAAGACTTCAAGGAAACAAATTCATACCAAACATTAACCAACATGGATGACAACAACGACAGCAGCAAACCCGTGACGAAAAATCAACATCGTTCTGCTTTTCATTTAACTCCGAGTCAAGCCGTAAAGTTGAAACCCAGCGCTACTCCTTTCAAACCTTCGTCCTCTCAAAAAAGTGAAATTGGTAATAATAATAATAATAATAATAATGCTACGGCGAACAACAACGATAAAAGCAATGGCAATACTAACAGTAACGGCAGTAGTAATAAAAGCAAGAGTAGGAGAAGTAAAAATAACAAAAAATCTCCTCCTCCTTCTGATACCACCGAGCAACAAACTTTTGACGATACAATTATGAATACTACCACAGGGGATGATGATGATAATGCCAATAACAATAATAAAGGGAAAAAAGAGCAACAGCAAAAACGACGGAAACAGAAACAGAAACAAAAACAACCAAAGCAAGGTAATAATGAAGGTGGTGATACTGAAAATCATGACAATGATAATGACAACGATGGTAACAATAACAATAACAGTAACAGTAACAACAAACAGGAGAACAAAAATACTGCGACGAAAAAAAATAATCAGAAGAAGAAGAAGAAAAATAATAATAAAAAGAAATTTCCTTGGAGACGACATATTCCAACAGGGACTGTGGATCCGATTACATTAGAAAATTTACAAACATTGGAATATCCTCCTTTTGCTTTGGTGGCAGATCTGCCCTATCTACCTGTTCCGGAATGGCCGATTATAATTAGTTCAGCAGAATCAATAAATAATACTACTAACGACAAGAAGACGAGTAAGGATCATAATAATAACAAACCAAAAAAGGATGTCGTCGACGTAGATGAGTTGAATCGCGAGAGACTTGCAGAACAATGGGGGATGCACCTGTTGCCTTCCAAGGAAAAAAAACTACGACTACTACAGCGACGACGGCCTCTTCTCCTCCAGCAGAACCTATTCCACTCTCCGAACGACCATTGAATCTCTTTGATGGTCGAGCCTTAGCTTTCTATATGGTGAGTCAATTGCAATTTATTGATCCCTTCACTCGTCGTGATTTAACTCGACCGGAACTGGTCAATTTGGATCGATATTTGTCTCGATATGGTGGTGGTGGTGATAGTAGTTGTGGATTCAATAACGGCGACGATGGAAGTAATATCAATAATAATAATAATAATCGACAGCGGAAAAAGAACAATAATAATAAAAAGGAGAATAAACAAATCCGTGTTACAGATGCGTATGACGCAAAAGGGATCACACTTAGTTCTGCTGGAGCGGCGGCGACAACTGCTCAAGGACGTGCCGATATCATGCAACAAATGGCACAAAACTTACTAAATTCGTTGTTTTCAGGTCATTCGGTGAGTACAGTAACTCCAAATAGTGGTAGTAATAGTAGTAGTAGTAGAAGTAGTAACCCAAATCAGATTGTAGATGATTCAACACGACGACAACAGCCAACAACAACAACAGCATCTACTGGAATCGTTTTCATTACAGGAACAATATACCGCGATGCAACGATATGAACAGGCGTCTGCAACGGCCGGACGAGAGCAACAAAATGAGTCTGGCTTTGGAGATGCTGGTAATTACTATAACGATGGTAATATTGGTGGTGGTGGATTTACAATCATTGATGACGATGAAAACCCTGAATTGCGTGGACGGAATGACTTTCCGTCCTTGTCGTCAACGGCAACGACAACGAATGGTGGTGGTGTCGTCGATAGATCCTCCTTTTATTCAGCCTCACACATTGCAGGCCATCAGGGTAGCAATGGACCATCAATGACGACGGGAGGGGCGTTTCCATCACTTCAATCTGCAGCTTCTGCCAACAACGCGTCATCTTCTGCTTCCCCAGAAAATGCCTCTATCAACATAAATAATAGTAACAACAACAACATCAATCTCAATGGAAAATCTTCATCAAAAGCGAAAAAGTCGAAAACCCTGTCAAAAATCTCTGGAATAGTAAAGAAAACAACCTCAGAAGAAAAAGAAAAACAGTGGAATGCTCGTGAAGCCGCAAGAAGGAAGGCATTAATGTCGAATCTTACATTTGGATCTATTCCGTCCGCTGTGGGACCTTCCCATACTCTACTTACACCGCCAACGCATGGGAGCATTCCTTCTGCTACTGACGAACAGTTGGAACGAAATCGTGCTTTCGCCGAAGCGCTCGGAGTCAAACCGGCGACGCAGAGACAGAATTATGCTAGTGGTTGGGCTAGACCGACGACGGAAGGAGACGATGGTGTGAACGATGAGCTTCTCCATGAACTAGATGCGGCATTGTATCCCGATACAATCGTAGCACAAGCTCGTGATCGTATACCTCTACTGTTGAAACTAGAAAAGAAATGGATGCGCTTTCTGAACGATGACAAGGCAGCTTCTCTCCCATTAAATAACATGGACAAACCATCGAGAAAATTCGTTCATCAATATGCTGAATTTTGGAATCTAAAAACTGAAAGTTTTGATCCTGAGCCAAAGAGATACATTCATTGCGTTAAGTTACTAAATACACGCATGCCACGGCCATTATTGTCCGACGCCGCAAGACACTGGCGTGGTCCAACCTATTTACCCGATGCGACGCGGACATTATATGATTCATTAGCCTTACCCGATGCCACACGGACCATGTGTGACCACACGTCACAACAAACCGCAGGTCAAACATCAAAGAGTAGAGAGCTACCACCTCCACCAAATCGTGTACCGTTATCGTTGAAAAATCGATCGATATCCCCTACAGCTGCTGCGAGCTCTGAGCTTCCATACCGGGCAGTTACAAGTATGTCAAGCAGCAAGGGAGTTGCCATCCCTGGAGGAACGGTACAGAATTCTAGATTAGATGCTTTAATTGATAAGGAAAGACCTCAACTTGACCTCCTTCCGCGATCTGTTCCGTTAGAATTACCACCATTAGAACAGCAAACAACGGCAGCTTATGACGCGGAGGAAGATCTTAGAAAGCGTCAAGCTAGGACGGAAGAACGACGGTTAAAACAAAGAAAAATTGAAGAGAAAAAGAAACAAGTTCTCGAAGAAGCTTTTGCCAGCGACGACGAAGATGACGTAAAAGCTAGAATATCCGATTGTGATAGTGAATGGGGAGATGAACAAGAGGCTCTTTACGTTGAAAGTGATGAGGAATAACTTGCAATATTTTAAAAAATCTACTCTGACAGTGACATGTGTACACAATAGCTAAATGCAAAATTTAGTAATTAGTAACAATAATGTTCTATATGGAATTAAATAAGTCTAGAACATCAATTTGTAGGCATCTTAACAGAAGTGTAGTTAATCATCAATAATCAAAGTACAGTGTTGTGCTGTTATTGTTGGCATGCAATAGCTTGATGTCGCAGAAAGAGTCCTGGGAGGGAGAATTTTTTCTTGATACAATAATATATGATGATGGTAATTTCAACATTCGGGGGCACTTTCGTTATTAACAGTAGTGCCGTTCTTACGATTCCTAAGCTGTGAGTCCTCTTTACTTTCCCACAAAGCACTAAATTCTTTTTCCCATTTCTCGTCGCTCGGATCATCATCAACATTTTGACGTGAGACACCTCGTCGGAAATGTTCTCGCTTATTTTTGGACGCTATCTTGACGATTTCCTCCTCAGGTTTTCTTTTATCGCGGCAGAGTGCGGTGATTGTAAAAAATGCATAACCAACTACCCTGACTAGGGCCAGTCCCAATAGCAGTCCCAAAGCAAGAGAAACTGATATAAGCATAAGATCATAGTACAAGGAATCAACAATTTGTGCGGCTGATTCCTCGTAAGAATCAAGTGCCGTCACGTTCACGACATTTGCCAAGGGGGTAACCGGGAAGATGGCACCGTACCAAAATAACGCAATCTTTGATCCGGGTACAAGCTGATATATGGCTGGCATAAGAAAAGACCACACATTGAATTCTTGAGATCCCACTACACCTGCTATCAATATGGCTTCCTCTTCGACTGATAAGACTTGTGTCTCGGTAAGTTCTTCTAGTTTTTTTCGAACTCTTGCAACTTGACGTGGCAACCCCCTAGTTATACCTAAACGGCTAGCCCAATGGACCCAAGAACCATAAACAGAATTCATGAATTTTCCGAACATAGAAAGTTTTTCTTCTTCATTGTTTTGCATCATCTTGGCAGTGGTACTTTTTCTGACAATTTCAAGCATTAGGCATAAAAAACTAGCCGCCACTACAGCTGCGACGGACCCACTCACGTTGGCATACACCGTATCATACCT